>CANXYC011775968.1:0-27409 GCA_948193065.1 Aleurites moluccanus
CCCCCCCCCCCCCCCCCCCCCCCCCCCCCCCCCCCCCCCCCCCCCCCCCCCCCCCCCCGCGCGGGGAGCGGCGGCGGCGGAGGGAGGGTGGATCTAACCTAATATGTTGTCTCCAAATGCATGCATTTACCTGTTGCAATGAGGTAATAGGAGCTTTTGTGCTCTGTAATGCTGCAGGGGCTCATGTTTAGGAAAAATAATGGTTGCTTCCCTGCTATGAATCATGTGACTGAAGAACAAACTTTCCATTAACTTTCCAGGCAGAGAACACTTAATTATCTTTGTTTGTATACTTGTAAACTTGTAATGGCAGGGCTTATTTCCTATATGGCAGTTTGAATTTGACATATTGATGTATACAAAATTGAAATAATGTAGCGGACGTTGGCAATATATGACCATCATATTTGAAGAAGAGCAAATTTTTCTTGATGTAAATTAACCAAACATCAACCTTGTTTATGTTTTACAGGGTTAGCAGGATGGTAACTAAAGGACTTCTTGTGCACTTGGGGTGTGATGTGACAACTGTGAGCTCCAGCGATGAATGTTTACGATTGGTTTCTCAGGACCACAAAGTGGTATTTATGGATGTGTGCATGCCCGATGGCTTTGAAGTTGCAGTCCGCATACATGAAAAATTTACAAAACGTCATGAAAGGCCATTTATAGTGGCACTTAGTGGAAACGCAAACAAGGTTACGAAGGAAAACTGCATGAGGGTTGGCATGGATGGTGTAATTCTGAAACCTGTTTCTGTTGACAAGATGAGGGGTGTTTTATCAGATCTTCTGGAACATCGAGTTCTATTTGAGGCCATCTAAGTAGAAATATAATGACACTGAGGAGAAAATTGTCTTCTTGTTTTGTACATACCAGGGTATGGGAGCATAACAGTGGAGATGGCGCACAAGGCAAGAGCTACGTGATTGCTGAAAGCCAATCTCCGTATCCTTAATGAAAACTCAGGTGGAACAAATTTGTTCCAGGTTTTTGGAGATCCAGATTTTCCCTTGAAAATGAAATTTGTTCAAAGAAATTGTACAACAGAATGTTTAACACGAGATGATTAAATCAAAGTTTTACCCTCAGTAAAATCTTTGTACACAGCAACTTCATTTTTCTTTTTAGTTTCGTTATCTTTATGGTTTCTACTTTTACCACTACACAACTTCTCAAGTAATGTGCTCGAGTTTCAGATGTACCCTTTCTCTCTGAGAAGTAAATTTAGCCTAATATTGCAGGTTTATGCATATTATGTCTTAAATTTGGCTATTAGTTGTTGTCAGAGAATTATCCGTTTAATCAAAATAAAATGAAAATAGTTCAACGTACTTATAATTTTTTTTTTTCAATAACTCGTCATCCACTAGCTAATTTTCATAATCCATTTATAATTTTTTCTCAGTTATAAAAATAATAGGTGTAATTTGATCAAGTAGATATTAATTGCAATTAATTTTCAAAATATTATATTTTGAAATATTTAATATAATTACAATTTTTAAAAGTTTGGATTTATTAGTGTATAAAAATTAAATTTCTTTCAACAATTATTGCCATTCAAATCTATACAATTTGTCGTAGCGTACTTATACGATAAATTGCACAAGTTATTACTAAACATAAAATCAATACACCCAAGTTCAAAAAGTTGACATCATCTTTTTTTTTTTTTTGTTAATGATACATTTTTTTCCTAATGTTTGAATAAATTTGTTGTTGATTTACAATAAACTTTAGGGCAAATGTGAACCTGATCCCTCCATTCTTTGATATATAACTTGTTCAAAATGACAACTATAGAGCAAATATAACCAATAATCTGGCACCCTTTGTAAGAATTCAAAATGAAAACTATATTATAACAGCTAATAATATCTCAAATTCATTGACTAAATAGCCGTTAAAAAAATTTAAAAATTTGACTTAGCGGTATAAGATTATTAAATTTTTAAATTGAGACAATTCATAGTGAAATTTTTTATTGAATTAGGATAATATATAGCGAAAAATTTTATATTGAAATTCTCACCAGATTAAATTTTTTTTTTTGTCAGAACTAGCCCCATAATATGGTGGAAACTATTTTTATTCTCAGTGTGATATGAATACTCCCTCATGAATTAAAAAATAAAAAAAAGAGCCGCCAAGAAACTCACAATAATTACATTGTCCATATTTCCCCAGCTGACGAACAAAGGTTATCTAGTTAGACAAAGACTATTCGACTTTTACAATATTCCAAGTTGCGTGCCTTCATCTCCCATCTTACACTAAAATCAAATGTCCGTACCATAGCCTATAAATATCACACATACCCTTCTCCGAAAAATGCATACATATCTCATTCAAACTAATTATTTTGTGTGATATTACAAGTAGCTAAGCAAAAATGTTGAAATTGATCGGAAGCTTGAGCTTGGTATGGCTTCTCATGGCTACATCCATTACGGCTCAATCGACAGCTATCCTCGACGTTGATGGACAACCTCTTACAAGCGGAGTAGAATACTATGTACTTCCAGCAGCAACTGATACCGCTGGTGGATTAACATTGGTTAATCGCACTGGTTCATGCCCATTATACGTTGGTCAAGAACCCCTTTCAACAGTTGTATCACAAGGTCTTCCAGTGATATTCACACCAACAATTAGTGATAGTGTTGTTAGGGAGGATATTCCTTTTGGAATTGAATTTTCAGCAGTAACAATCTGTGCTCAATCAACAGCATGGAGAGTAAGTGAGGAAGATGCTGAGACATCTAAGAGATTTGTTTTGACTGGACCAGGAGAGCAGAGCTTGTTTAGGATTCAAATTAATGATGGTTTATATAACATTATATGGTGTCCAGTTTGTGATAGACCAAATTGTCCTAGATTTATATGTTCAAGTGCCGGTATCACCATCGAAAATGGCAACAGATTGTTGACCTTGGATATTGGTTCTGCATTTCCTTTCCGATTTAGGAGAGCTAATTAATTAATTTCTTTGTTAGTTATTCCTAAAATATATGGCTTCTTCTTGTATTGCTGTAGCAGTGAATAAATAGAGAAGCCCATCTCTTGTTGAATATGATAAATGTTATCTATTTAAAGCTTTACTGTTTATATTATTTATGCATATTTATTCTTATCTGACTTATTACCACATTTTTTTGAACACTCTACCGTTTGCTTCCCAACCTCAGTATGAATCAAATTCTAATATTAGCCAGAAATTTTTATTAACATATATTAGACAAGACAACCAATCCAAAATAGGTACCATGTAATCTATAATACAAGAAAATCAATAATAAAAAAATATTCAAACCATTGTTGATGCAGAATTTAAACTATATTGTTAAAGTTTGAGAGTTTATTTCTAAAATTTTAGTATATAATTAGATAACTAATTTGAAGCTAACTTGTTAAAATTGAAGAGTCGTTTTTATATTAAGTTTATATAGTTTTTTTTTTTTTAACCAATGTGTAATTTTTTTTTTCCACATCTTTATTTTTGTTTTTATATTCTAACATTTGAGAGGAGATTATCTGGCTACAAGAAATACTAGATGCCAACAAAAATAAGTTACCGCATCATGCCACTAAAAAGTTGTAGTTATAGAAGCATCTTTATTTTTGTTTTCCTGTTGCTGCTGTATGTCAACTTTTAGAAGCAACTTTTCATATTGTTGCTATATATTAACTGCCAATTCTACTATTTATTTTAGTGGTTGTGTTCATCTTATTATTAAATTTCAAATAAAACAAGAGAAACTATGGCTTGTTCGGTCCCAATAATACTGTTTTTCGTCGTGACAGAACTTCATTATATAATAATAATAATAATAATAATATAAAATAATAATATATTTAAAATCTGAAGAATATTTCTCTAAATATTCTCTCTTAAAATATAAATTTTAATATGCAAAATAACTAAATAATTAAATAACTAATTAGAAAATTAATAAAATAATATAATAATTTAAAAATCCTTTAAATTACTATCAATTCAAAATTATTTTTATCAAGACACTATTATTTATATATGTCACTTTAAATATATATTAAAATAAATATTTTATTAAATCAATATGAAAAATTCTTTAAACTTTAAATTAAAATAATATAAATCAATAAAATATTTTTATATACATTATTTAAATTAAATATTTTTAAAATAATTAATGAATGCTTTTGAGGGCCCACTCTAAAAAATGGCTTTCATATTAAATTAAGGTTTCAAACTTTGAATGAGGGTGGCGGAGAATGGGAGGCATGGAGCTGCGGGTTACATTCAATTAAATTTAATTTGCCGCCATATCTATTGAATAGAAAAGACGGGTTGATGCTGATGAGTGATAAGGATGCACACAAAATGTTTGATAAAATGTCTGACAAAGTAAAACATTTTATGAAGTCCAATTTTAAGTCAAATGTGAATTAGGATCCTTATCTGTTTAGATAACTTGTTCAAAAATAACACATAATAGGAATCCCCCATTAGAACAATTCAAAATGAGAACTATAACTGCTAATCCTTCACAGTTCAAACCCCTTAGATCAGCAGCCAAGAAACCAAGATTATTCTAAATATCAATTATTGTAGTTAGGAAGCTCCTAACTGTTACAACCTCATAACTCCATATTCTAATTATTATTTATTATAAGATAAGTTTAATTTTCATTTTTTAAATAGATTATAATTCATTATATTTTTTTTTTCTTTTGTATTATATTTTGTAATTACAGTTTTAAATTTTTTATAACTAAACTTTCAAATAATGATTTTAATATTACAAATACTGATTTTTATATATATTCATTTTTTATATTTGATTCTTCATATTTAACTTTCCTAATTTTATTTTTATGTTTCATATTCTTTTTTTTTTTTTAATTTTTAAGTTATTGAAGTTAATTTTTTCTTTTGAAATTTTTTTAGTTTTTATTTTGAATATTTTTAAATAATTTATTTTTTTAATTATAATATTTTTATTATTTAAAAATATTAAGTGGATGACCCAAATTAGAAGTTTAAACCCCCTTGATTAAAACGAACTTATTCCAAACTAAAAGAAGCCCAACTATTTTTTGGGCTTAATTTTGGATCTGGATTTTAGATTAGGGTATTTATCAAAATCTAGGCTAAAATGAAAAATCTGAAATACAATTTTGAATTCATGCTTTTCATGCTCTAGTTACAAGTCAATTCTTCACTAAAATAAAAGCCTTCGTAATAGATAATGGACCTGAATTCTTTCTCAAATCCTTTTTCATCACTGAGGGCATTTTTCATTAGACCTCTTGTATAGAAACATCTGAACAAAATAGCAAAATTGAAAAAAAATTTCTAAAAGTTGCTAGAGCACTATACTTTTAAGCCAATTTACACTAGTTTGAAAGTTCTCTTTGAATGCTTTACTCTTTGCGTCACTACTCTAACCTAAAAGTTCTTTGTTGTCTTTCTTTTGCTTCTACACTTAAACATACCAAAACCAAGTTTAATACAAGAGTTAGAAAGTGCGTTTTCTTAGGTTTCAAATCTGGAACTAAGGGATATCTGTTGTATGATCTAAACAATAGAGAAAATTTTCTATTCATAAATGTCATATATCAAGAATCAAATTTTCTTTTTCAAGTTGGTTAAAACACAAATCCATTTCATGTCCCTTCTTTACCTAATTTTCAAAATGTCTCTGACTTAGATGATTCCAATTCATTTGATCATTCTCACTCTATTTTTCAATCACCAACATCACACAATTCACCTATTGCACACACTTCACCTGCTGCCCAAGATCAAGTTTTACCTATTCCACGGTTCAAATTTTCCCTCGTACCTACAAGAATATCATTGTTCAAATACATCTACTTCAATCAGTCATATTACTTTAGATTCTTCTACCCTTATCCCTTGTTCACAAGTCCTTGATTATTCTTAGTTTTCTCCTGCTCACAAACACCTAAATTCTGAATCCAAAACCTACAATCAAGTTGTGAAACATGACTATTGGAAAGATGCTATTCAAGTTGGAAATTCAACTCCTGAGCAAAACCATACATAGGAATTCACTGAATTACTACCAGGCAAGCAACTTATTGGCTGTAAATGGGCGTATAAAATTAAAAATAAATATAATGACAACATAGAGAGATATAAGGCTTGACTTGTAGCTAAAAGCTACACACAAACAAAAGGTATAGATTACTCTTACACTCTCTCTCTGGTAGGCAAAAATGACCACCGTCAGATTGCTTTTGGCACTAGCTTCTATTCATCAGTGGCACCTTCAGAACCCTGATTTTAACAATACAATTCTTCATGGAGGATTTTAACAATGCATTTCTTCTTGGAGACTTGAATGAAGAAGTGTACACGACTGTCTCCTGGTACCAAGTCATCATATGGTCTTAAACAAACTAGCATCAGACTATGGTTTTCCAAGCTATCCTCTGTTCTCTTTCCATATGGCTAATTCTCAATCAATTTTTATCAAACAAGATGTTGAATCAAAATACTTCACAACTTTGTTAGTATAGTGGACGATGTTATTTTGGCAAGAAATGACTTGACATAAATTCAAATAATCAAACGCAGTCTTGACACAACATTCAAAATCAAGGATTTAGAATCCTTTAAATACTTTCTTGGCCTTGGAATTGCTAGATCACACACAAGTATAGTACATTATACCAAAGGAAATATGCTCTTTAACTACGATCTGACACTGGTCTTCTAGCCTACAAGTCATGTAACTACAACGGTTTCTGCATTGAAACTCAATAAGATGTCTGACACTACTCTTATAGATATCATTGCCCATAGAAGATTAACTGGAAAACTCTTACATTTAATCACCATCTGACCAGACATTTCTTTTGTTGTACAACAACTCATCAGCCAATTTCTTGATTGCCCCACTTGTCTTCAAGCTGCCAACAATATTCTGAAGTATGTCAAAGCTTCTCCAAGCCAAGGACTTTTCTTTCCTTCTACTTCTCATATTCACATCAAAGCTTTCAGTGACTCTTGATTGGGTTGGTTTCCTTGACACATGGGAAGTCAGTCACAGGATATTGTATTGGTGATTCTCTCATTTCATGGAAATTTAAAAAGCAAAACATAGTATCAAAATCTTTTTCAGAAGCAAAATATAGAGCATTAGCCATGGCCACTTGTGAAGTTCAATGGATCTTTTATCTTCTTAAAGATTTCAATCTATCTCATCCAGAACATGCTTTATTGTTCTGTGATAGTGCTTCGGCACTTCACAAGCCCAAAATCTCACTTTTCATGAGAGAACAAAACAAATTGAAATCCGTTGCCAGATTGTAAGATAAAAATTTTCAGCAGGCATCATTCATACCCTACCAATTCACACTAGTGCTCAACTGGCAGACATATTCACTAAAGCTCTTGGAGTTGCTCAATTTCATCAGTCATTGTCCAAACTAGGAGTTCTTGACATTCACTCTGCAGCTTGTGGGGGAAATCAAGTGAAGAAATTCAGCTGCACAATGAAGAGAAAACTACTTCAACCAAAAACACAAGCAAAAGAATTAAGTCAAGATTGAACCAGCAACCAAACAAGCCACTGGTTCTGTTGAAACTACCTAAAGCATAGCTGGAAGAATCTTAACAAGTAAACTGTTCCCGCATAAATCTACTGGTTCTGGTAATTAATTCTAGAAGAAGCTGGAAGATTCTCTTGATATCACCTTGTATAGATAGCTACTAGAGCAGTAGCTTGATTGACTCCTTGTAGCAATCATTGCTCTTCATTAATAAAATTTCTCCATCTGATAAATCTGTTACATAGTTGGAACCAGTGATTGTACTTTAACTATATTGTACTATTTGAATTTTGAAGAACACATACAAACTAAATTAAAAATAAATTAATCAGCCCAATTGATATAATGAATTTATAAATAGAATATTTTCTCTAAAGAAAGAAAAGAAAAATAAAATGTTAAATGATGATACAATTAATCCTCCTTTCCATGATGATGATGATGAATATGAAAATTTCCCATAAAGAAGCTTTGGTAAGCAGATAATTTATTCGTCATCTTCCATCTACATGTATGTAAGGAGAGTGGTTCTCATTTGTATGTAACATTTTCAAAAGCAAGTTATAGAGAACTGAGACTATATATATGGCAGTACAAGTTAAAGATCAATTGAGAGAATGTATTGAAGAGAAGTTCGATACCTTGCACAATGTAGCTGATGTTGTTACCCTTCCTCTAGCTCCAATTGATGGTGCCATTCATGGCGTTGCTCGAGGTCTTCTTAATTGGGTTACTGATACTCACCCTGAAGAACGAAAACCCAAAAAAGAAGACTTCATCTAAATTTTTAGTACCACCACCACAATCCAATACAAGCTATGCTCCTTCTTCTACTCCAGGATATTGTCCATACCTTATCACAGCTATCCTCCGCCACCACAATCCAATCCCAATTACTATCCTTCTCCTCCAGGGCCAGGAGGATATGGACCACTATCTCATAATGGAAATTATGGTTATCCTCCCTGCTGCTCCTCCACCATCACCTCATTATGGCCACCCTTTGCACCCAGGTCCTGGCTATCCACACCCACCTTATTGTGATTACAGCAGTGCCCATACCAATACTGGTAATAGCAATAACAGTTCTAGTAAAAAATGATAGAACTTTAAAATTTGGTGATGTTTGTAGCTCCTAAAAAGTTTGTATCTTTATTTAAGATAGGAAATGTGTGTTAAGTGAAGTTATCAGCTAGCAGTCCAAAAAAAAAAAAAACACTAACTAATCTCTTCTGCTGTAACTAATGTTTGAATTCTAGAGTGCTAAATATATGAGGTTCATTACCTCTTTATTTTATGATAAACAACACAAATGTTACGGCAATTAGTATCTTTAACTACCTCTTTAATATTTTTAAGAAAATAAAATCTTACCTTGTTCTTTTGTAAGTTAAAAGAACCCATATTAATTATAATTGAACAAAAAATATAGATAATTGCTTGACAACATATATAGTTTCCAACTATTTATTGAAATGTTGTCATATATAGTTTTTGATAAATCTTGGAATTTTATTATAATTAAAAGATAATAATCACAGTAAGGGAAATCTGCAGAAACAGAACGAGGCAGCAAACCAAACAAATTTCAAAAAGAAATTACATTCCCTAAAACAGAAAGCTAAAAGAAAAGAAACCTCATAAGCCATATTTGCGTGGAAGAACCAAATTTCGAGATGCAGTGGGCAGAAGATAATGATCCAAGCAAAATGGCTGAAATTCAAACCAACCAAACCAATATTGACCCAACTCGAATAAGAACCAATGATTAAACAGGGTAAAGTTCAGAGTACTGCCAAACTTGAAAAATATATATTGGAGAAGCAGAGAGTTATGACTGTAACTAAATGGTCTTCATCATCAAGACCTTGTGTACAAGAAAATATATTTAATGATTTTTCCAGGACATCAAAATTCTTAAAGGACTGCTTTAACTCCTGACCATCCACGCAATACATGGCTTGCACTTCATCAACGAGCTATGAGAAAACTTATACGGTTGAAGCTTTGCCATCCTATTGAAAAAGCTTGGGAACTGGGCTTTTGTGATGTAGCAATAGCCAGTGAGTGCAAATTTGTCATCCTTACAAATGAGAAGGCCAAATAACACAGTTATTACCTTGTCAAGATCGAGGAAATGAAAGATGGCCTCAATCTTTTTCAGCATTCTGGGATTACATATTCACAGTGAAACAACTAATATCAGGGAAATTACAATTTGCACATTATTCAGGGAAATTATATATAGATTCTATTTATAAGCACTAATTTTGCATCTTCAGCATTTCATATTCTAGCAGCAATGGCAATTTCAAATATATATGATCATGAAGAACATAGGGATTGTGCAGAGTCCTTATGTACACCAACTAAAGTGAGATTATTCTATTTTGTTAATCAGTACTTACCATTTCTATAAATAATGCTTGAATGGTGTTATTAAGACTGCCTTCCCATTCCCATTCATATTTCTTGTTTCCAGATTGAACTTGCCATAGCTTTGGAGCGCTTAAGACTTGTCGAGCAAAAATCTTCATATTGGGACATTCTCTAATGTTCACTTTTTCCAAAGATGGGAAACTGAAGGGAGAACTACCAGAGCAGAAGCTTGAGAGGCATGGTAGATCATGAAGTTCCAAATGTTCCAGCTGACTGAAGTGAATCTCATCTTCTGGTTCATCTGCTTCAGTGGACACTGGATACTATGTCTTGCATCATTTCACATTCCTGTATCTTCATTTTCTGAATTATACAAGACTTGTAGCTGTTAAAGAAGTCATAAGATTTACTATTCCTTGACAATTTGACACCTCCACATTCTAATACTTTCAATCCGCCACATTCCAATACTTGTAAAATCTCCAGATACTGAAAAATTGGGACTAGTTGGGCGTCCTCTTCCACTAGACGCTTGAGCTTCGGTAACTTAGAGAGCTTCAACTGTCTTAAATGTGGATGACTTGGTATCGTTTTTTCCGCCAACATTCACCTCATTCTAGATTATTTCTTCAAAAAAAGCATCACTCAGAACAATTGCACCTCATTCTAGATTGGGCAAACTTTGAAGGAAATCAGATAGAAAAATTGCACATTCACCAGGAAAGTGCATCAGCTCATGCTTTCAGTTCACACGGGAACTCTGCACGAAATTTTTGTTGCCACATGTCCTGAATCTTTCTCAACTTACTCAAAAACTGCAGTACATTGTCTGATATAGCTTTAGAGGAAAATGGACCCACGTCAACTTGCAATGATTCTATGTTGTAGAAGAGCCTTCCTTGGGCTTCGCAATGCAAGAGCTCAGGAAATCGAGATACTTGGAAATTTGTACTAACCTTTTCCAAACCAAAAGAAAGCATTAGCATTTAGTAAAGCATTAATTAGCCCTTTTTTTTTTTTGTTGTTGCTGTTGTTGTTGTTGTAGACTTGTAGTTACGCACCTGTTCCACTGAGACGAGCTACAGTTGCATTAAGATGTCCCTCCCAGTAGAGTTGTTCCTGATAACTTGCACCCCATCCCCATTTTATTCCCCGTAGCTTTGGTGTGCTTAAGACTCCATGAGAGAAAGTCTTCATTCGAAAACATTGAAGGACAACTTGTTCTAAAGAAGGGAAATTGAAGTCGTGATTCCCCGAGCAAAAGCTGGTGAGACTAAGTAAACCTTCAAGTTCAATAGATTTCAATTTGCTGAAAATTATAATCTCATCCGCTGTATGATTTGCATCGTTTGCCACTATTTCTGTTATCTTTTCGCAATAAGATATTTTCATTTTCTGTAGTTGCACCATGGTTTTGGCTGTTGACACAGTTACCAAGTTTGTCAATCCTTCGCATCGACTTACTTCAAGAGTTACTAGATTTTCGAAAGATGATGAGGATGGAGCTATACAGATCAAATTGTCACAATACTGTATTTTCAAGGTCTCGAGATGTATAAGTTGAGCAAGTGGTTTCAACTGGGATTCTTGCTTCCATATATGCTTCAAACCATGAACCCGTGATACCTCAAGTGTCCCAGGATGTACTTCCTCCTTAGCAAGTTCTTCATAGGAGAAAAGCTCTTCCAAAGAACCAGATCCTACAACAATTTTTTCCAGATGGTATAATCTTTTAAGTAAACCAAATAGAAAGGGACGCGATTCATTCCGTAAGGAGACTAGTTTAATAACTCTCAGTTTAGAAAAGCGCTCAACTAGCAAATGGCCATGGGTCAAGTCCATGGGCTCTAATGTCAAATTCTCCAAGTTTGAGCTGACCTGAAGGAAACAGAAAGGAGAACATTGTTTACAACTGGTCAAAACAATAAATGCTAATTGAGATATTCTCAAAAAAGTTTTATCAATAAATATTTCTAAAATAGGTTATTTTCCCCTAAGCAAGAGAAATAAATCATAAAACAGTGGTTTTAAACAATAAACTTTTACCTTTTTCAATAAAAAGAGGGGTTGTGGAACTGGGATGCTGTATTGTTGTACCTCTTGGTAACTGCATACTTTTGAACTGAATTTCATTATTCCTGGACAATGGAACACATCCAATATTTTCAACTTGGGCCACTCAGAAGTATGCGTTGCTGGATAGAAACTTGTCATTTCTGTTAGATTTTTAAGTTGAAGGGAGGTTAGTTGAGGAAACTTGAAACAAGGATCTGCTGGTTCTACACCTTTTTCCATGGCTACAATCTCCTCCACACCACATCTATCTATTTCAAGCATTTCAAGTTGCAACAGATCTCTGGCTATGGAGGTTGGAAAGGCATTTTTCAGAATGTCACATGATCTAACATCAACTGATCGCAAATTTTGAAAAGTGAAAACTCCTTGTGGATCCTTGCTCCATATATACTTCAATGAAGGCAGTCTCTGTATGCTCAGATCTTGCAATTGAAATGTTGCTGAAAAATTGAACCCTTCTAGTTGATATATCTCTTGCACCCAATTACAATTCCTGATATCCAACTTCTCTAATCTCTGGAATTTTTCCAAAACATCCGACGGAAAAACAGTTAATAGTTTTGGACAACAGTAAATTCTCAATAATTTTAATTTGCAGAAAGAATCAGCTGCGAGTTGGCAGTGCCATAAAACTTTCAAGTTATCCATACGGTAGAGAGTCATTTCCTCCAAGTTAGAGAAAGCAACCTGCATGTAATGTCATTTTCACTTGGTAATTAATGTTCCTTTTTCCAAAAAATTTATCATAATCAAGCAAAATATAAATATCCTTCCAAAAGAAACCGAAAGGAGCCCTTTCGAAATTAATTAAATAATCTAACGCACTTAATATTCCCATTTAGAGACATAAAGTAAATTAAAAAAAAAATACCATTTCATCAAAGAAAGATTGAATTTCAATTCTTGGCTCTGAGTTATCTTGTTGGATTTCTTTATTGACGAAGGTTGTCATTGCTTTACAACGCTCTATGCTCAAATATCTAAGAGATTGAAATTCTATTGGACACACATTGCAGAATCTCACCAACTTTGGAAGATTGAAAAGATTCAGAGTACCCAGTTTAGGAAAGAGTATCTTGTTATTCATCCTCTCTTCTTCTTTTGCTCCTACAAATGCCTCTGTAAGAATTATCTCTTCCATGGACTCACAATCACTTACATAAAGTCTTTTGAGCTGCAAAAGACTTTTAACAATTGAAGTTGTAAACACATGCTTCAAATTCCCACATTTCCGCAGATGCAAGCTTGTTAAGTTTGAAGATGATGTCGAAAGTTTTTCTTGCCATATCTTTTCACAAGTGATTGAGATTAATTGCAAATCCTCCAAGTTGGGAAAAGAAACCTGCAGAAAAAACCTTGGTTTCAAGACGACTCTTAATTTCAATTTTTAATAAGAAAAAACTGATTTTAGAATAAGTACTAATAAGAAGCGAATGAGAAGAAATATTTTGGCTGTGGACTATCTGGCTGCATATAATGCGAAACATACCGTTCCGTTGAAAAGGGATGATTGAGCACCAAGCTCATCCTCTGACACAACTTCCTCAAATACGGGATCAGTTGTCAATTGCTCGTATTTAGCATCAATTCTCAAAGACACTTTCATTTTGTTGCAAAAGCTTCGGAAATGTGGTAAGTTATCTAATCTCAGGGATTGCAATTGAGTGAACTCAACCACTTCATTGTCGTCACCCTCACAGAAGCTAATCAATTCATTACAATTTCTGACTTCTAAAATTCTTAATTTGCCAAAAGATCCTGCTGCAAGTTGAACATGACAAATCTTCTCCAAGCTCGTTAAATTTTTCAGAAACAAGGACTCAAGAATGGGAAAGGCATAACATTGAACCCAATCTGTCGAGTTGATGATATGTCGAATCACAGGATTATTTTGAACTTGCAGATTCTTTAATTGTAGAAAGCCTTCCCCATCTAGATCATACAACATATTCTCAATTCCCCTCACCTCATCTAGATATATATCTTCAGTTTCCTTCATTAACATTTTAATCCCATGCTCCAAATGAACGCTTGTTTTGAGCTTGAGCTTTAGTGTTCTTGAGGTTTTGTAGTTCCCATGCCAGCCCCAATCATCTCCAATAAATATTTTATATCTTTGCAACCAATTAGGCTTGGAGAAGAGAGTTTTTGGTATTATCTTGGCATCAAGTACTTGTAATTCCAAAGTTGTAAGGTGAGACAAATTTTTCAACTCAGCAAGGCTTGCATTACCTTGATTGTTCTTCCCTTCAACCTTCCACTGAACAAAGCTATTATTCATATACAATGCTTCTAATAAGGACAGCTTTGACAACATATTCGCTGGAATAACTTTGAGTTCGGAACAATTGCTCAAATCCAATAATTTCAGCTGAGTCAATTGTGCTATTTCTCTAGGCAACTCAACAATGTAGGAATCTGCAAAACTGAGGGCTTGTAGTTGTTTTAGCTCTCCAATAATAGCTACATCATCCAATTGGCATTGATGCAAACATAAGGTAAGAAGGTTTGTTAGAAAACCAAGTGATGATGGCAAGGACACAATACCCATTCCAGTAATATCCACCACTCTGAGTTTTCTAAGCCCCTCAAAAAATAAATTAGGAATTTCCAAAGAAAGATCATCACTAAAAAGTAACAACAACTCTGCATTCGGACATTCTAACCCTTCTGGAAGTTCATGAATACCACAGTAAGTTAAAGCAATTAGGGTACAATTACTATTTGGCGTTTGGCTCAGTCTACCGCCACTTGCACCTACAAATGCATGTTGCTCTCTATATGCAATGGAAAGAGCAGTACATCGAACAACATCAAGCATTTTCACAAAGCCATCCATGTCACCATCTAGCAACAAGCTATCAGCTTTGTGGTCATCAATCAAAGTATATACTTTGTTTGTTGCATCTTCCACACTATCTATGTGCTTAAATAAACCCAGACCCATGCTATATCTTAGCAAGTACTGGATTCTAATATTTGAGCGTCCAAACAGACCACAAAGCGAAAAAAATGACTTGACTTCATTACTGGGCAAATTATAATAACTGGTCTCCAAAACCGAGTGTACTTTTCGGTAAATGTCTTCGTTGTCAGGCTCAGATAGCTGCCGCAGCTTATCTTTCCATGCATAATACTCTTTCTTTCGCAAATCTGCCGCAACTTTATGTATTAAAAGAGGCAAACCCGCACATTTTTTTGCAACTTCAGTTGCTATAGCAGGCAACTCTGGATCTTCACCATCTGCCATAGTCATTTCAAACAAACTTAACGCCTCATTTTCCGGAAGAAGTTCAAGCTCGAAATCTTTTTGCGTGCCCATCTCCCTAGATAATACATCTTTGCTCCTTGAGGTTATAAATATTTTGCATCCCTCGTAGTCATCCCCAAATGGAATTCCCACTTCCTCTAATGGAAGTTTTTTCCAAATATCATCAAGAATAATAAGTATCTTCTTCTTCTTCTCCTTCTCCAATCTCTCATATAGTCGATTTGTTCTTGCAAGCATCCCCTCTTCACGAAGATCCAGGCCTAGGACTTCAGCAATCTCTGCTTGGATTCTTCTTAGCTCTGGTGTCATAGACACAGTGACCATAATCACGACATCAAATAACTTGTCATTTTGAGCTTGTCTATGGACTTCCTTTACTAGGGTGGTCTTACCAACCCCGCCCAGTCCATACACGCCAACCATTTTAAGACTAGGATCTTTTAGAGCGTCCATTACTTATTTCAAAATTGACACCCTTGACGGCAAAGCCTCACGACTATAAACAGATGGAGCTACCATATGCCTTGGAGAAGGACGGTAGGAAATTGAATCATCAGCCGGTCCCCCTTCCAGGAGCTTATCAATTGCCAAAGCTTTGTTGTCTGTTTTTTCGCTAAGCAGGTACCTTTTCTTCAGACTGGGATACAACCCAACAAAGCAACTCTCCTCGGCTTCTTCTTTAGCTTGGATAAGTTTATTAGCCTCGTCAATAGCTTTATCCACACTGCTCAGCCAGTTGGTGACATCGTCATAAATCTCCTCCCCTTTTCTCCTAGCATCATCAACAGATTGCTGCAGTCGAACTCTTTTCTTCTTCAACAGCTCAGCCTGATGTTGGAGTCTTTCAACATTGCTGTCATGCTTGAAAGTGTAAGCAATGTATCCTTTGATAGGCACAACAATATAATTTTTTATGAGATCTCGAATGATCTCGTTCACCATGGTAACAATGATTTCCAGAACCATCTTAATGATTTGCAGAGCCATCTTCTTCTTGCTTAGTTTTTTTTTCCTTATATCTTGCAGAACAAGTAACCAAAGCAATATTAAAAAAAAAAAAAAATGGGTAAATAAAATCAAGAACAGTTATTGCTAAGTCAAAGGGGGTTTGCCAGAAAGAGAGCAATTTATAAAAGAAAGAACAGAAAAATCAGATAGATAAGTAAGGAAACAAGGATCAATAACAGAACATGGAGAGGAAGGGCCAGACTTTTAAAGTAAACTGGGGCAAGTAGGAAGCAAAATCAAAGGAAAATAATCTCATACCTTCCTCTTAAGTTCAATATTGAAGAGTAAAAGACACGGAGCAAGTAAAGACTGGGATTTGAGAGTGTGGAGCGTAATACCAACGATAAGATGAGACAGAGAACAGAGGAAGCCTCGAAGTCAAAGGGAAACAAATTACGCTTATTAGCCATTAGGTGTGAATTCTCAGCTGGTGGAGAAGGGAACTGGCTTACACCTAGAGGCATCTACAAAGCTTGCTCGGCTAGGAAATCAACACATCGATTAGCTTGTCTATTGACCTACTCATGGCTGACGTCCTATTCCAGGTTTGGTAAGTAATATTGATCCCCCTTACGTTCTTTTAAATTTTATAATTAATATTTATGTCCTTTTATTTTGAAATATTAATTAATTAATTTTTAATATTTAATTTCATCAAATATTTTAATATTTCTAACAATTTTTCTATTAAATATTTACGAAAAAACCTAAATACACTTCATTTTCACTTAAATTTACCCTTTTTTTTATCACTTCTTTCTCCTACCTCTTTAATCTTTCCCAAAAATCAAAACTCACAATCAAAAAACTTAAACTCATCACCATAGACAAATCTCATCAAGTTTCCATTAATTTTAACCTTAAAAAATCACCAAATTCAAGATCAAATTCAACAAGAGCATATTCCATGAATTCACAAAAGTTCCACCACACTTATTATTATATGTTGAAACTTGAAACAGACTTACCTCCATGAATTAGCTTTGCAGACCTTGAAGAGGTACCAGAAGAGAAGTCCTCTCTCTTAACAAAACCAACACGAAGACCTCTCGTGACAACATCAAGCGCCACTCCAGTATCGGTGGCACCACCACCAATCACGAGAACATTGAGAGGATTAGCAGCTGTTAAGCCAATCAAAACCGATTCCTGAGCTGCTCGATACGGAATGACGACATTCATATCAGTAATTTTCTGCTTCATGGCGTCGAGAGAAAGCCCAACGCTGCGGTCATTGGTAGTCTCCGATGGTTCATAAATAGGGAAGTTGGTTTCTTGTTGAATGCTTCGGTGATGAGGTCTGGTCTGATCGGTGAGCTTCTTCACGATCGTTGATCTGGTTCTCCACTGCCGTTTGGAATTCGAACGATTTGTCAATGATGCCTATATCATTGTCAATTGTTTTGGGAATTCCAACAACAACAACATTTAACCTCCAGCGACGAATTTCGTTAAATATCTTCATAGCCCCACGTATTGTTCCATCCCCACCAATGTTAATTGGATTTTGATTTTTTTTTTCATATTCTCTGTAAATGTTAATTTTTTCCTTTATTTTCCTGAGTTTATTGGTTCCATATTCTTTGTAAACTCAGAAAGTTTGTTGGTTCCATAGTTGCTTGTTCTACCAAATCGTTTTCTTTGCTCCTCGCCGCTGTCATCATAATCAATTCCGATTATTTTTTTCTGAGTTTATTGTTTAGTGTATGGTGGAGGAAATTTGTTTATAGTTTTTTGAGTTTGTAGATGAGTTTGGCCGGAAAAAATGAATTCGCTGGAGAAGATAAAATGAGTTGTTGTGGATGAGTTTGTGAGATAAGGGTAGTTTAGGTATTGTAAATATTATAATATAATAAAATTTATTTTTTTATTTTTAATTATTTTTTATTTTTTTAACAGAAAAATTGAAGAAATTACTAATATGTTTCACGGAATCAAACATTAGGTATTAACTAATATTATGAACTTTGTGAGAATTACACTCCAAAAACTAATTTAAAGGATTTGAGAGTCCAAAATTCATATAAATCTCACGTTAAAATTTCATACTTTCAACGTGTGATTCATTGAATCTCATATTTTGACCAATTAGGATCATAATATTTTCTCGTAGTTAAATATCTGACGTCATCGACAGCTCTTACTCCTATCGATATTGGCCCTAACTTAGATTAATTTTTCTCAAAATTATCAGTAATTTTAATTTGATTTATAGGGCATTCCTACCGACGTTAATCCGACAGGCCAAATTAAAATTATTGGTAATCTCAAGAAAAAAAATAATCCGATTCGGATTATTTTTTTTCTTGAGATTACCAATAATTTTAATTTGGCCTGTAGAGTACTCTTAGTTATACTGCCCCAAACTCGGATTATTTTTTCTTGAGATTACCAGTAATTTTAATCTGGCCTGCATGGGTATCCCTTTCTGAGTTTCAGGCTGTTCGCACATGTGGACCTGCTCTGATACCAACTGTTATGAACATTGAGAGAACCACACTCTAAAAGCTAGCTCAAAAAGTTGGAGAGCCCATAGTTCATATTTCAATATAGAATTTACTAAGTCTCATACTTTGCCCAATTAGGATCCTAACATTTTCCCACGGTTGAACACCTGACGTTCTCAACAGCTCTTACCTCTACCGACATTGGCTCAAACTCAAATTATTTTTTCTCGAAACTATCAGTAATTTTAATATAACCTGTAAGGTACTCCTACCGACACTGATCCAAACTCATATTATTTTTTTTTCGAAATTACCAATAATTTTAATCTGGCTTATAGAGTACTCCTACCATTACTGTCTCGAACTCATAATATTTTTTTTGTTTAGACTACCGGTAATTTTAATCTAACATGCAAAGTATCCTTTTCAGAGCTTCGAACTATTCGCGTGCATGGGCTTGCTATGATACCACATTGTTAGGATTCAAAGCCATTTGAGCTATCGAATCCTAACTTAAGTACACAATCACAATAAGAAGAAGAATTAAGAAAGAAGAAGATAGAAGAATGGAGATAAGAATAGAGAACAGAGAATATTCAAGAGTGAAAGATGAGGGAAGAGAGAGAAAGAGATAGAGATAAGAAATCTGTAAGGGTTCATTTGGGGATAAGGAATTGGAATTGGAATTGAGAATTTTAATTCCAATTTTAATTCTCTAGAATTAGAATTCTATTAAAATTATAATTCTAACGTTTGTTTCACAGAAAAAATTAGAATTGAAATTAAAATTAAATAAAAAATTGGTAACGATGAAAGTGGCAGTGGAATTAGAAGTGGTGGTGAACTATCGGTAGTGGCGGTGGGTGAATCGTCGGCGATGACAGTCTGGCAAGTCATCGTCGCCGGCAGTGACGGTCTGGCAAGTCATCGTCGCTGGCAGTGACGGTCTGGCAATTCATCGTCGCAGGCAGTGACGATCCGGTGAGTCATCCTCGCCGGCGGTGACGGTCTAACAAGCCATTATCGCTGGCGATGACTGTCAGGTGAGCCACCGTCGTCGGCGGTGGCGGACCACCATCGCTGGTGGTAGGACTGAAGGTGGAAGTAGCGGTGGTGGTGGAGCTACGAGTGGAGGTGGCGGTGGCGGTGGAGCTAGAAGTAGAGATGGCGGTGGTGCTGGAGATGACAGTGGAAGAGAAAATTGTAGTGATAATTATAAAATTGTAATTTTTTTGAGTTGAGAATGAAATTGTGAAATTAATTTTTTAATTATATTATAATTCTATAGAATTGTAATTAGAATTTTAATTTTAATTTTAAATAGTTACCAAACACTATAATTAAAAATTTCAATTCTAATTTTAATTCTAAACTCTTCAAATATACCCTAACAAATTTTAAAATTCAATATAATTCCTGCTGCCATACAATTTGTTATTCCACTAATACAACTAGCTATATTTGCCAACTTAGCATAATTGAATTCACAATAGTTTCACAACTAACCATTTATTATTTAACTAATTTACTATTAATTGATAATCATTCACTAAATTTCTATTCATTCCCAACAAGTAATTAGTTTCTCAAATAAACAAACACTAAATTTTAAAAATTAAATAATAATTTATCCTAATACTTATTTATACATTCCATCTTCGTTTATTTTACGAATTTTTTGCATTTTCTAAAGTTTGAACATTTGAAAAATTAATGCATGGAAAATATTTTCTTGATTAATAAAAAATTAAATTATTTTTGAAAAAAATAATTTTTTAAATAAAAAGATCATTTTTCAAATTTTAATAAATTTATTATAAAAAAATATATAAATACAAATTTATTAATTTGTAAATTGCTAATTCTCACTATTCACAACAACCAATAATTATCGTTAATTATTGATGATAATTGATAATCGCCATCTGGCACGTCCGATCATCAAATTTATTATTTTTATATATTTTTTATATTTAACAATAAATTATAAGTTTAAATATATTTATAGTATTATAATATTTTTATCTAATTTTTATTATTATAACAAATAAATAAAAATTATTTTTTCAAAAAATATTTTCCTTGAAAAATTTATTTTCAAGATCAGTTACTTTCCCCGAAATAAAAGAAGTCTTAATATATACATTTACTTTTAAAAAATTATATTTGTTAAAATTTAACTATTTTGCCGCCATAAAAGGTAATATTGTAGGCAATCCAATATGACCTCTCATAAAATTCACCCAAATTTAACCGTGAAATCTTTCTAGTGGATCAATTTGATGAATAATCTGTTTATTTGCTATATTAAATTTTAGCCTTAGAAATATAAAATTTTGAATATATTTCAATTAATTTTCAATATAGCAACCATGCAAAGCAAAATAAAATAAATATTTTGAAAAATATTTTCCCAAAAGATATTTTTTTTAAAATAAGTTTTTTTTAGACAATAGAAAATACAGCATTAAAAGGAAAATAAATACAATCTAAAAAGAAAGGATTTTAGTACTACAACATAATCACTAAACAAATTATATCTAAAAGTCCATTTTCCAAAAGAGATCTAATACAAATGAAAAAAAAAAAAAACAACATGAGAAGGAAGTGGAAATAGAGATATCACAAAATCGTTATAGAAACAACACAACGTCAAACACTGGTTAAAAATCACAATTAAAAATAATACTGAAAATTAGTAAGAAATAATTTAAGCACAAGATAAGTCGAGTCAAATCATATTCAATGTTCTCAAGCTAATGGGAGCATTAAACCCATCTATACAAAAAGAAAAAAAGAAAATCACCTTGCGCCATGCGGTCAAGAGGTACACAGTAACCTCTTGATGTATTTCATTTTAATTATTTAAAATTTTTTATAAAATTGTAAAAAAATTATATTTTAATAGTGTTTGATATAATGAAACTATTGATATATTTTTTATGCTAAACAAAAATCATTTGGACAGCTAAAAATATATTATAAATACGTTAAATCTAGACCGTTAAATATAATATATAAAATTTCTAATGTATTTTTTCCTATTCAAATTATTTTTATTTAGCATAAAAAATACGTCAATAAATTTATTATATCAAACACTATCAAAATATAATTTTTTAAAAATTTTATAAAAAATTTTAAATAATTAAAATGAGATACATCAAAAATTATTTTATAAAAATACATAACAATCCCCTCAATCTTGAGCCAACGTGAATAAATCAAGTCAAGAAATTTGAAAAGGACTGATAATTGATTTTCTCTCCAAATCAATAAATTTACAAAACAAAATAAAACTTCCACGAAACTGGAAAACAAAAAATATCATCCAAGGGTCCAATCTAACCTTGAAATCACCATCGAGATGATAAAAACCAAAAAATTATTTGAAATAAATTGTAGATAAACAGAAATTAACCAGGAGAAATATTTTTGTGGGCTGTCATTGTCCTTTAATCTAAAAGCAAAAAGAGGATTCTGTGAGAGAGACATAAATAAATAATGAGTGATTATTTTATGGAATAAAAAACTTAAAACATAAATAATGAGTAAATTCATTATAAAAATATCAATTTACATTTGAATAAGTGTTTTAAAATATAATTCAATTTAACTTTGTATTTTCAAATGTAAATATTCAATTAAGAGTTAAAATTACTTAAATACTAAATTTTTTCTTTATTACTAAAAAATTCTATTGAAATTAAAATGTTGAAATTATATATTGGCACACATTATTTTGTTAAAAAAATTACCTATAAATAATGTCTTATTAAATTCATTAATTACATAATTTTTCGCTATATAAGTAATTAAATAATTTAAATTTATAAAATTAAAATGAAAGACTTATGAAAAAATATATTACAAATTCTAAAACAATCAATTGATATATGAAAATATCAATAAGTATTGAATGTTTGGTGGGCCAACTCTAAAAAATCAATTTCATTTTATCTTTTCAAACTTTGAATGAGGTAAAACTTTTATGATGGCACTCAATATCCTGCTAAACCCATTCAAAATCCATTTGCCACGGAAGTAGCTGTATACATAACATGCATATTGATGTTGGTGGGTGTGGTTGTTTGAACAATGCACATTTGTAGATTCGAGAGCAATAAATCATTTGACGAAAAATTGTGAAGTCTTTATAAATTTTCGTCGATTATTCAATAAAGTATGATGAATTTTTTTTTTTTTTTTTTTTTTGTATGTAACACTATATGTGTTGAAGTAAAAGGAACAGACATTTACAACTTAATTTTATATGGCGCAAACCTTATTCCTATATAATGTCTTCTATACTCTAAAAAGTTGAGGAATCTCGATTTCTGTTTTTGATTTTGCTTAGACTTGATTTTTATTGATATTTCCATAAGTACATTTATATTTGGGGGTTAAATATTTTATGATTTTGTTTATATTTTGAATAATTTTCTTGTTATGGATATTAATTTCACTGTTATTTTTTTCTTGGTTACAATTTCATAAAATTATGAGAATGATGTTAATATATGGCATGCTACACTTGGTCATATTGGCCAACAATGAATAAGTCATTTAGTTAATTTCAATAAATTGAAATTGTCTATTTGTGAGAATTGTCTAGAAGAAAAAACAATAAGAAAACCACTTGGAGAGAAAATTAGATCCACTGCTCCATTACAATTAATACATTCAGATATTTGTGGTCCAATGAATGTGAAGGCTAGACAAAGCACCTATTATTTCATTACCTTTATGAATTATTATATATGTTATTGTTATATTTATTTGGTTGCACATAAATCTGAAGTTTTAAACTGTTTTAAAAATTATATCAACTTTCATTGAAAATTAATTAGACAAGAAAAGTACTAAGAATTGATAGAGTCATAAATATTTGTTTGATCAGTTTAGATAATCATGTAGTGAAAAAAAAATAAAGCATTGACTGACTATTCCACGAACTCCACAATAAAATGGTGTTGTTGAAAAGAGAAATAAGACTCTCCTTGAAATGGTTAGGTCTATGATGGCACAAAAAAATTTGTTCATTGTATTGTTATCAGCCACATATGTGCTTAACCATATGCCCTCTATATCAGTTACTTCCACTCCATATGAGTTATGAATAAGTTAACAAGTCGACTTAAACATCTTATGACCTTGGAGATGTGTTGCCTATGTTTGCAATACCTCTCACAAATATAGAAAATTAGGCTCAAGAGGCAAGAATAGTATCTTTATGAGATATTCTAAACTATCAAAAGGATATGTTTTTATAGGTAAACAAGACAATGAGAGTATAACTGAATTTGGATCACGAGATGTCATGTTATTAGAAAATGAATTTCCTAAGCAAGGTGATTTAAACCATGAGTTCTCCTTATTCAAGACATTAAATCAAGATTCACATGGAACACTTCATCCGAGTGGGAGGAATTTGATGGATGACATTGGTTTAGTTCCATCAATTGGTTCGAATAAGAGTGATCTTGATCCAAGTAGGAGTAAAAATCTTAGTTCTAGTGGGAGCTTGATGGATTCTGGTTGAACAATAGTCCAATGGAACTTGATGAAAATGTTATTCAAGATTTTGAGTTGAGATGTAGCAACCGTGATGCTAAGGATAAATAGATGAATGGAATGGAAGAGGAAATGAAATCTATGAGATAAAAAATGATTTGGTAGATCTCCTAGTAAGATGTAAAGCTATTGAGAATGAGTGGATTCTCAAAATTAAGCATAAAGCTAATGGTGGCATCGAGAAGTATAAAACTCGTCTCATTGCAAAGGGATATACACAACATGAAGAAATTAACTATGAGGACACATTTTTTCCTGTTGCGAGATTTACCTCTATAAGGTTAATTCTAACTATTGTGACAAATTTTGATCTTGAATTACATCAAATGGATGTAAAAATTGGATGAAGAGCATTATTCATAATGCAATTATGTCGAACAATTTCACTGTGATAGATGAGGATCATTGTAAAAAGTCAAAAGATAAGTTTGTCATTATATTATTATATGTTGATAATATACTAATAGTTGGAAATAAGAAAGGGAATCCATATCATATCAAAAAAATGGTTATCATCCAACTTTGAAATGAAAGATATGAGTGAAACAATATATATTCTTGAAGTTAAGATTTCAAGAGATCGTATAAGAAAGGTGTTCTCTCTTTCTTAAGAGACATATATAATAAAAGTTCTTGAATGATTCATTATGCATAATTGCAAACTCCTAGATACTCCTATTGCCAAGGGTGAAGGCTTAAGTTGTAGATTATGTCCTAAAGCTCTAAAAAAGAAAGAACATATATAAAAAAAAGTCCCTTATGTAAGCATATGTGGAAGTCTAATATATGCAATAATATGTAAGAGACTTAATATTTGCTTTAGTATTAAGATGGTAAGTAAATATCAATCCAACCCAAGTCCAAAACATTAGAAAGCATTCAAAAGGGTATTGAGGTATCTTAAGAGTACTGTGGATAACTAGTTGTGTTATCAAGGTGGAGATCTACAATTGAGAGCCTATACATATGCTAATTGGGTTGGAGATATAGATTAGAGGCAATCCACTTCTAGATTTGTTTTTTTTTTTACTTGATTATAATACCATATCTTAGATTAGCAAGAAATTAGCAAGAAACAATCATGTATGGCGTTATCCATAATGGAAGATGAATTTGTAGCATTTTTAATTGTAGCAAAAGTGGTGGTATGACTAAAGAGATTTTTTAGAATATTTGGATATGAGTACTACAAATGAATCAGTTTTAATGAACTGTGACGGTCAAACAACTATAACTTATACCAAAGATCCAAAAATTCATTATAACACTAAATGTATAGACACAAGATATAATTTTGTGAGAGACGTTATTACATGCAAGGAGGTGAACTTTAAATACATTTCTACTCATGAGATGGTTGCAAATTTTTTTGACTAAACATGTTCATAGAGATGTATGCTTAGACAAACAAAGGCTCAAGCATTGTGTAGATGTTGATGTATTTATGTTATTTGTTGTTGTTTTTTCCCAACAATACCCACTTTGTTATTTTTATTAATACTAAAATATGGTGTTTGTTTTGTGCTTACATGAGTGTAGATGTTTAGTACAGTTGCTATTATTATATTGTGAAAGCATGTCAGACAGAATTAATATTGACCTTTTCACATGGGTAATCGCCTTTATTTGTCTATGAGATGAATAAAGATGAGAATGTTTTAAGTAAATTATTTGGGAGATAATAGAGAAAGCTCATGATTAAAACAAGATAGTCATCTCATTTTAGGAAATGAGATTTGCATATCATGATGATGATATTGAAGTGGAAAATTATGTGCAATTATACCTATATCTATCTAAGTTGCCAAATGAGAGTTCTGAAGTGAACTGAGTAGATGAGAAAACTCAAGTTAGAAATTGATTGTGTCAAAACTATCATCTGCATAGTATTTTTCAAGTGCTCCTTGAAAAAGAAAAGAATACTATGACATGTGTTTCATACCACATGTGTGGAATTTGACCAGAAGGAGGACAAAAGTCAATGATATCAACTTTTAAAAATGTGAGACACCTTGGGAATCATGGTTCTCAAATTTACTACCCTTATGACTTTTGACTAGTTCTTAAGATATAATTCAATGATTGCTATCTTAGGATATTCCCAGAAGATCATGAGTGATTCTATCTTATGGAACACTTCTGAAAAGGCGAATTGGGTTATGATTGAAGGAACTAAGAAAAAAAGAAGATTGCTCAGTGGTCACTTTTTATTTTTTTATTCACAAGTCGACTAATTATATTTATGAGTAAATATAATGGTGAATACAAATTGTTATGAGATCAAAAGAGAGACAAAGAAATATGATAAGTAACCTGAGATGGTGTATAGTTTTTATACTCAAAACAGTCTTATCGAAACTTTGTATATCCTTAATAGGTGTGTTATAAGGAGCTCTCGTAGGATGCCGGTCACACGGTCTATTTGCTTATTATGAAATGTCTATGAAGTTAGTCATAGATAATATGTATCTCGTCATGTGCGAGTGGGAGATGTTAGAATTTTAGTGTTTGCGGCAGACGTTTTTATAGGCCAATTGGAACTTTGGTCACTTTTAGCTATGAAACTGCATATATAGTATATATAACATATGAAATGATAATAATCATGCAAAACATGCAAAATTATGCTAAGAACTCACCTAAAACTCTAAAATGAACAAAAGCTCCAAAAGCAGTCCCGAGCTCTACTCAGCTCGTCGATCCGTACTCCTAACGGGAGTTTCCGACGGATCACCTATCAACACACACATTACTCTGATAAGCTATAAAACATTACAAAATATAACAAATACATCAAAATACAATCAGTACACACAATAAACCAAGCATTCATCACTAAATACTCAATATGCTATACTTAGGCAATTTCTCATTCTAACCTTTAAAATACTTAAAATACTCATTTAAGCTAACACATTGCCATACTTTTCTATATTTATACACATTTAACCTTAGCTTTATTCATTCTATTACTTTAACACCTAAAACCTATAAACTTTATCTTAACCAAAGTTTATCATATTCTGTAACACCTTAGCCTAAACCCCGATAGGGACCTTTAGGGAAATTATTTTCCTTTCTTTATGAT
>CANXYC011776180.1:0-10033 GCA_948193065.1 Aleurites moluccanus
CAAGTTTACCTTCCAAGTACTTATATCAAACACCATTTCCATATCTAAACTTATACATTTGCATTATATACACTATTAAACCATATTCAAACCCTTCATTCCTAATTGCTTCAACCTAACATATTAAACCTATAAACTCCATATGGTTTGGCCTAAATAGAATTCACTCCATTTATTCATTTTTGAACACCAATCAATCAAATAACATACATATGCATCAAATGCAAAACATTCAATCATTTCAACCTATTAAACATCAAAGCATCAAATCACTTCTTAAGCACCATCATTTCGGCCAAGCAAGAAAACTAACCAAATGGACTTTTTTCCATCAAATGGCTACTAATTCATTACATATGCATCAAATACAACACATTTGAACAAAAATTCCATCAAAATAACACCTTTGAATCATACCTTTTCAAGTTAGGGTTTCCTTTCCAACTTTTGAGTTTTCTTCCAACCTAAACACATATTTGATACTAATTAACATCAAAGAATATCTTAGGATCAAAACTAAACCAAAAGAATGGTAAAATCACTTACTTTTCCAATAGTTCTTTGAAATCTTCAAGGCTTTAATTTATCAACTTTTCTTGATTTTCCTTTGAATCTAAGGATATATTTGTGTTTAGAATGACGGAATTAACTAGTTTGGATCAAAAAATGAAAGAAAACAACTTGTTTTGGTGATGACTCAAGGTGGCCAAAACTCCAAATGAAGAAAGAGAAAAGTTTGGTTGGTAAAATGGCTAAGGAAGATGAAGAGGTTGGAAAAATCAAACTAAATATCAATGGTATAATCCTATGCATTGAGCTTATAGTATAAATCATGCAACCTAGCTTATTAACCATTCAATTCTTGATCTTTTCATCCAATGGTTTGATTTAGGTTAGTCTAAAATGATACCATAGGCTTGCATACACCAAATAAGTCCATATTCCTTAGGAAAAGACTATACTACCCCTAGTTCAAATTGAATCCCTATCCGATTAACTTTGCCCGAAATTATTTTCTACCGGCTTTAATCTTCCAACAATAATTCATTTGATCATTATACCTCTATTTTCATGTCATGATATTCTCTTTTATCATCAAATATGATGTTAATTTCCATAAAAAACTCAAGGGGTGTGAAATGACCATTTTGCTCCCAGTTCATCAAAAACTCATTTTTACCCGATTGCTTCCTAATAACCTTTAAACCCCCTCTATTCATTCAAACACATCATATAGCATGCATACAAGTCAAACTCAAGCAGAAACACATAACAAATCACAACATGTAAGTCAAAGCAAAATTTCCTTAAGCAACCCTTTATGGTTCAGGTTCTAGGTTTTAACTGAGGTGTTACAATAACTAAAAGCAAATCATCAACTAATTACTTGGTTATAGAACCTACTTCATATACTAAAACTAAACCATATATTCAATGGCAAAAAGCTATGTTAGATGAGATTAATGCTTTAATAATACATGGCAATTGGTACCTAGACTGAGTGGTGTGAATGTTGTTGGGAATAAATGAATTTTTCAAATTAAAAGGAAACGTGATGGTACTATTGATAGGTACAAAGCTCGGTTAGTGGCCAGAGAGTACATACAGGAAACTGGTATTGACTATAATTAGACTTTTAGTCCAGTTGTTAAAGCTATCACCATTTACATGGTATTGTCCTTAGCAATAATTTTTAAATGGTCTACTAAGCAACTTGATGTTTCTAATGCCTTTTTACATGGTACTCTTGATGAAACTATATATATGGAACAACCGCTTGGTTATATCGATCCTTTAAAACCGGATTATGTTTGCCAACTTAATAAATCTTTGTATGGGCTTAAGCAAGCACCATGTGCTTGGTTTCATAAACTTGCAACTTTTCTTTTTGGTCTTGGGTTTCAGGCTTCCAAAGTGGATAGTTCGCTATATATGATAAAGAAGGATAATCATCACCTATTTGTACTTGTCTATGTGGATGACATTTTGGTTACAGGTTCTAGTGCCTAGCAGATATCATGGTTTTTCCAAGCCATGAGTGCCACCTTTCCTGTCAAAGATTTGGGTGATCTTCATTATTTTCTTGGCACAGAAGTAACTCAGACTACTTTGAGTATGCATCTTATACAACATAAATATATTTTTCATCTTTTGTATAGGGAGGGAATGAATGATGCTAAAACTTGTGCCACTCCTATGGCTTCTGCGCCACCATTATCCAAAGATTCGACTTTTATATTTTCTCATCCTGAGCGTTATCTTCATATTATGGGTGCTTTATAGTACATTACTCTTACACATCCGGACATTTGTTTCTCTGTCAACAAGCTTTCTCAGTTTATGCATTAACCTAATGAGGATCATTGGATGGCTCTCAAGCGACTATTATACCATCTCAAAGGCACTTTGCGCATGAGACTATATTTCTCATGTAATTCATCTCTCCATTTACAATGTTTTGTAGATAGTGATTAGGCTGGTTGCCCGGATGATAGGCGATCTACTACTGGTTATGCTATTTTTATGGGTCATAATCTTATTTCTTGGATGGCAAAGAAACAACATACTATTGCTCGCTCTTCTACTGAGAGTGAGTACCGGATGCTTGCTAATGCTTCTTCTAAAACAGTTTGGATTGTGTCTTTATTATCGGAGCTTGGTTTTTCTCCATCTTGTTTGCCTATTCTATGGTGTGATAATCTGGGAGCTGTTTATTTATCTTCTAATCCTGTTTTTCATGCTTGTACTAAGCATATTGAACTGGATTATCATTTTGTTCGTGAGCTTATAGCTAGCAAGAAATTGTAGGTTCAATTTATTAAATCTGATGATCAGGTTGCTGATATTTTTACGAAGCCTTTGGGTTATCATTTGTTCATTCCAAATCCTGTCAAGTTACGTCTTCGAGATCTTTCGGCATAAACTTGAGGGGAGGGGTGGGGTGGGTGGGGGGTGTTAGAGATACTTCCTATATTGTAGAATAAGAATTCTACTTGTATTAAAGATTTTGTATATTTCCTATATTGTAGAATAAGAATTCCACTTATACTAAGAATTATGTATTAATTAAGAATCTTTATTTGCTCTGTATTTTTTTTTTTTTTAGCTTTATTAGATGTGTATAAATAGAGTTGTATTCATTTGATTAATTTAAGAATAAAATACAAACTTCTCACAATAATCTTAACAATGACAACCAGCGCCCTTTTGGGCAGCACCACCCAATGTGTAGTTGCCTTTGTAATCAGTAACAACAATCCGCCGACGGCCTCCATGAGCAAGATCTAATAGCTCTCAGCCTTTTGCTGCTCTCCGCCACCATTTCAACTAATCAATTTGCTAGTTGCAATTTTGTGGTTCTTCATTTATGGGTCTAAATTACGCTCGTTATCTTTTAACTTAACTCTTAATTCAGTAATATCCCTATATTCTAATTTATTACATAAAAATCCTTAAATTTTGATTTGTTTGCAATCATAATCCTTATTACCATTTTCCGTCATAAATTTCGCCAAAAATTCTATGTGCCATCCTCATAAGCATTTTATATTTTTAACCCCAAATTAAGTGCCACATGGAAAATCTTTTATCTAAAACTCTTTTTTCCCTTTTAGCTCAAATCCTACACAAAGTTCCATCACCATCACGATATCCATGGCGATGATGGTGATAGGGATCAAATAGTCAATGTAGAGGGAGATTTTGTCGAGAATGAGGGTTTAAAAGGGAGAGAACGAGCAAGGGATCTAGTAAAAAAAATGAATTTTCTCTCTCCATTATATGTTAGTCAAACATTGGACCGCCTGAAATTTTTTCTTTTGAACTGGCCCCACTTCTGTGCTAATTTACCTTTGCTGATATGGATACTTAGTCAGCTGTATTTTGCAATTGGCGCTTACGTGATGCTAAGTTGTCACGTTCAGTCAACATGTCATGCTTACCTATCATCTGCATGTGACAATCCGATAACTTGCTTGACATGTGATCAGTCGATACAAATTTCATGAAAGTTTAGTAATTAATTTGCAAAGAAAATCCAGTTAGTGATCAATTTAGAAAAACCCAAATAGTTTGGATGTCATGGTATCATTTACCCTTCACACTTCTTTACATCCTTTAAGAGGCGATCTTTCTTCTCTTCAATCACCTTTTGCCTTTTAAGATCTTAGATCAAGGTTAGCAATCCTTGTGTTGTAATATTTTGGTGTTCTAAATTCGCTTTGACAAATAAAATCTTATTTTTTATGCTCTTAAGAAGTTTCATTAACTGTCTAAACATCTTTTATCTCTGAAATTATTAGTCCTCTTCTTTGTTGTTTGCTTGGTTCAAATTCAAGGGCAGACCTATGGGATTTATGGGGAAACAATTAATCTATCAATTGAATAGTTCAAACTCACTAGGAAATTTATTCATTGTCTATTCACTTTGATATCAGTTGTTCACCCATTGAACTGTTCGAGTTGAAGATCTGTAGAGATAGAAAATAATGAGAATAAATGAAGGCTTCCTAGCGGGTCCACTCTAATGCTTAAGTCAAAATTCTGATGGAAGGGAATCACAATAATAATATTGTTAATATATGTGTTATGTATATGTTGTGTGTGATCTTATATCATCTGCGTACCTTGGCCCCTAGGGGTTTATATAGGAGCATTTTGGAGGTTCTAATTGTATTTGGACAAGGAGAAGCGATACAATTATTCATCCATCTATCTAGTGCAACTATCCACCATATAACTATTACATTATAGTTGTTCATTACAGATGTGCATTACAGCTATTCATTAGAGATGTTCATTACAGTTATTTGTTATAATTGTTCATTAAATATGTTAATAATACTAGGAGTAGAATTACGAAAGTAGATTTAATTACGAAGAATGGACATTTCCTTGTACATATATGCTAGGAAACCTTTATTCTTGTCCTCTAAACTCATTCATATACTATAGATTTGGAGTCCTTATAGAAGCCTACCTTAAGGTGTTCAACTTGTTTATAGTGCTAAACTACTAAATTGTTGACCATATTTTTAAGACATCATCAGATAGTTTACTATAATATAAATATTATTAAGGAACATGCATATTGGCTATGGAATTTTTGGCTTTTCAAGGAATATTTACTTTTGAAAACATAGGCCTGAAATCCCAAGTGGAAATTCTGATTAAATATTTAAGCTAAAAAATTTGATATGATTTTGGCACTTGAACGAATGTTGATTAAATAATGACCAAAATTAGATACATATGCACTTCTAATTTCTTCCTATTGATTTTCTTCGGTAGATACTATGGCTTTTCCTCGTTCTTCAATATCTCCAAACCAATTCTCTTGCACTCCAGAAAAATAAGAGACAGATGTTACATGTCCTATAGTTGGTACTTCTATTTCCTACATGTCTTGAAATGATACAAGTACTCTTGCTAACATGGGAACGTGATATTTAAAAGGAATTTGTAAAAAAATACCGAAAAAATAAATAAAAAATTCATTTTTACTATTATAAAAATATATATTTTTTAAAAATACTACATGTCTAAAAATATTTTTTTAAAAATATAATATATATCAAATATATACTAAAAATATACCAAACATATACTAAATATATCAAAAATATACCAAAATATATAAAAAAATGATACCATAAAAATAAAAATAAAAAATCATAAATTTATGTAATTTTTCTAATTTAAATTCGCATAAGGCCTACTTTTATGATTTTGTATTTTTCTAACTATTTTTGCACAGGATGGCCCGAGGCCAATGGTTTTGCTTTTGCTTTTGATATGATTATGTGACATGTGGTCTGCTTGTTTGCTTTCTCTATTTTTCTGCATAAATGGCCTGAGGCCTATTTTTATAGAAGAAAAAAATAAATATATTTTTTATTTTTTAAGTCGTGGTATCAATTTTGACTAGAATCCATCTTCTATGAAAATTTCAAAATTCCCTTGTTGATACGGTCATATACCACATTCTGAGAATCCCAACATTTAGTAGTAGAATAACTCCAACAATTGTGGTACTTGTAATAATCTTCGCACTTCATTTCTTCCTAAGTTGGAATGACATGATCAATAGGAAATGTCATGAAATTTTTCTTCTATAACAAAATAAAAAACCTCCTCCGTCTTAGTAACATGAAAACCATAATGTGGTGCAAAAGGTTGTTATTAATTCTGTTAGATTTTATTAGCCAAAATACACATATGTAAATTGAAATCACAATAATAATGCAGCAAGTAATAGATTTACAGTGATTTAAATATTTCTTGCACAAATAAATCTGATTAAAAATAGAAAATGAGCAATAATCAATTACGCACATGTGTCTGTGGATTAGTTAGGTTCATTCTCTCTTATTCTACAAATTTTTAATGAGTAGAAATTATGCATCCAGTAGATAAGAGATAGGAAAAATAGCCTATATTTATATAAGAATCTAATTAGGATTCTCCCATAATAATTCTTAATAGAAATCAAAATCCAACTAGAATTTAGCCCCTATTTTATCCAAAATATATATCACAATACTTAGGGCCATTTCATTAATCTTTTATGGTCATTTTTTAATAATGGACTATATAATATGCTATTGTTGGACTATCATACTAACTCATTATTTTAAGATAATATAAAATTAATCAATAAGTCCAAAAAATTTCAACATTCTCCTACTTGGACGCTATTAAGTATATGATTTAAGAAAAAATATTTTATGTAGAAAGCGACTCTTGAGTTAGCATACAAAAAACTTTTATGTGGCTATAACTTTAAAAATAACATAGTCCAAAAGAATGCCCAAGTATATTAATTTGGTACAATAAATAACTGATGTTGAATTATGATAACCAGCAGGCGGAACAAGGAGAGGGTCCGACAATTATACCACCGCGGTCGAAAAAGTGTGTTCCCTTCAGATAACACGCACTGTAGACCATCCTCGGCCTTCTTCATTTTCGATGAAAAACAAATAAAATCTCGATCTCTGAAAGCGTTTTCCTTCCCCTACCGCATCTCCCCTCCTTCGTCGAACCTTTCCTTTAATGGTTGGGGGAAACATTCGCTTATCTGAACTTGGCAGACATTCTTTCCAGCCTTATTCAAATAGGGGGGGAGGAGGGGTTTGAACATATGCTCAAACATGATTTAGAGGTCCTAGCTACGCCATGCTTTCAATACAAAATCTGGAAAGCTGCAAGGATGACAAAAAGAGGTTCCTGTGTTGCACTGAAAAAAGAAGGACCTAAGAGAAAACACTCTTCTCTTAGGTTTCTTCCTCCCGCGCCCGCCGTTGCCTGGCCCGCGTTAGAGGGAAAAATTAGCAAAGCTAGAAAACACAGAGGGAGGGGGAGCATCATCTTATTCTTTTCGCAAGAACTTCTAGATCAGAAAAGCATTCGGAATGGGCTCCGTATTCATTTCGTTGGCAGAAATGATCCAATCCATTCGGGGCTTCGGGGAACCCAAAAACAAAGTCTTTCGACTTGATTCATAGATAGAATCAATGATAGATAGACAAAAGATAGATGAATGAGATATCTTTTTTTTTTTCTCTCTAAAAAAAAATCGGAATAGAATAGATATCCCTTTAAATGTCTATGTATCCTTTATCATCTTTCGATTTTTTTTTTTTTTATATCGTTATATCTGCTCTCTCTAAAAAAAATAGAGAGAGAAAGAGCAGATGGATCCTATCCCCTATATTTGTCACGACCCAACCTGGGAGTCGTAACGGTCCTAGGGTACGAGTGTTGCATAAGCTACCAGTATCTCGAAGAACCCAATTAACTATACTATATGGCATGCAAATTATATAAATAGCTTAATTTACTTAAAAATGCTAAAAAAAATTCGACAGCATCTCCTCTATAATATTGCTATGCCCAAAAATAAATCAAGCACACAACACTTCTATTAATCATCCACAATCATTATCAATACAAGGATCCCTCTGGATCTCCATCAACAACTCAATATATATATATATATCTGTACAATCAGTCATTTCCATACATAACATATCATATACATCCATTATATCATCAGTAAGTAAAACTATAAAGATGCAAACTTAAACATATATCTATATGCAAAACCTTATATATAGTACCATGGAACTTCTATTATGTACATTATTTACATATTCTTTTAGAGTTGAATATTTACATGATCACTAGAAAAACTTCCAAGGCAGGAGTAGGAGATGCTAATGGAAAGCGTGCCTCACAGCTGACTTGAAAATTGTAAACCACTAGGGAATGAGTATAAAAATACTCAGTGAATCCATATGTATAAAAATGCAGTAAATGCTCATAAAAATGTATTTGCCCATATATGGCCTGAAGAATTCAATATAAGATAGCAAATGAATAAATAAACATGTATCTGTACAATTATCAATATAGAAATCATCTAAGTATCCATTGTATAAAATAGCACACATATGATATAACATGATTGGGTTAATTTCTGACATTTAGTACTCAGCAATATCATAAAGTGCACTAGGGAATATAACATCCCTTCCTAGTAGGGGTCCCATAAATACATAACTCTAGTAAGGGATATTTTCCCTACGACTAGAGAATATAACATCCCTCTCTAGTAAGGGTCCCCAAAACACAGTGTGCACACAGTAGATGGAATTTACCCGCTATACTATCGAAATAGCCCTGTTCTAATATCATATGAGTGTGCCATAAAATAACAGTAAATATGGCATATTTATACTTCATATAGCTTTAGAACAATCATATATACATATATGAAGAAAAATAAAGCAAGTTTGAGATTTGTCAAAAATTGGCCCGGCGGGGCCCAGTTGTGCTGCCGCAACTGGCTCGCAAATTACAGGTCCGTTTTGGGATTTTTAGGTACTTTTTGGTTAACTATGTTACCAAAAGAATTAGGTGGGACATGAGATACCGTTTCGAAGCTTAGGTCGAGACTAGATGATTGGGCCAAGTGGTGGCCCAATTGGCTTTCTGGTTTTCATTTTATGGCCCGTCAAAGTTTAGGTCAGTTTAGGTCATTTCGGTGAGCCTAATTATGGGCCACTTTGCACTTTTAGGTATTAAACTTCATTTTTAAAGCTCAAATGACATAATATGATATATATGATGCAAATCATGCATAGTCATATATAAGGACTCACCTCTATCACTTCAAATCTCAATTTCCCCAAAACACTGATCCTGAGCTCTGGTTGGCCCGCTGCTCGATACTCCGAGCAGGAGTATTCGACGATTCACCTATTATCACACATAACACTCCGGTAAGACTTAAAATCATTACAAAACATATTATTTGCACAAAAACACACCAAATTTACTAAGGCATACACATTATACCTTATAAGCTGTACTTTACACAAATCATACTATATCCATTCCTTTATGCAATAACTTATATCTAACACCATATTTAACTTACATTATGCATATTCATCACTAATATAACATATTAACAACTCTTATATACTTAGTTCACCATTTCATAGTAAACATACACTATAATCAAACTTATTTCCAAAGTACCTAAATCAATTATCTTTCATACATTTTGACTTATATATTTCTATCATTTTCCATACTTATTCATATTCAAACTTAACTTTATAAATCTCATTAGTCTAACATCTTAAACTAACAACTTCAAACTTATCCAACTTAAGCAAAAGTCATTCTTTTAATCCATTTTTCAATGCCATTTCATCTAACAACATATATAAACATCAAATGTATCACATTTAGGCATTTAAACCTAACAATCAACAAAACACATTTCACCAACCTAGTTCATCACATTCGACCAAAACAACCTTTCATCCAAATAGATTCTTTTCCAACAATCAATCATTAATTCATCACATTCATATCAAATACAACTCATTTCATCATTTAAACACCTTAAACAACCAAATGCACACTAAACCCTAACATTCCTAAGTTTCGGCCAAACCATTTTTGACTCCAAATCAAATTGTTTCAATTATTCAATCATCATTTCATGTTATACACATCA
>CANXYC011776635.1:0-71372 GCA_948193065.1 Aleurites moluccanus
GATTGTCACTTGAACGAATTTATTGAACACCAATTTCACCATTTTTTTATAATATATCAGTGTGTCTATTGTATAAGATATAGTACTTTAAGATCAAAAATTTTTTCATTATCTTCTCTAACTGAAAAGAGTTATTATTCACATTAAGTGACCAAACAACCATTGAACTAATTCAGTGAATGTGTTTTGTATATAAAATTATAAATGAACTTTTTGTGTACAAGTTAATTGATAAATAAAAATTTCTTTTGCCAAATATTAAATTTGTAATCGAGACATAATTTTACTTTTTCAAAATAATTCATCTTAAATTCTTTTTTCAAATAATATGTTACTTTTGAAAATTTTTCAGAAATTTCAATAATATTCAAATCATCAATATATACAATAATTATGACAAATTCATATACAAATTTCTCTATAGTATTGCTTTTATATTATATTTTGAAAAAGTATTCACTAAAACGATTTTACCATATGGGCCCAAATTATTTTAATTTATATAAAAATCTTTGTAATTTAATTGAATAAATTTCTCGAGAACTTAAATTATATTTTTCTAGTATTTTAAATCTTTCAGGGATTTTCATATCATTATCAATTAAGTCATATATGTAAGTTGTGACTACATCCATTAGGTGTATATTAAGTTTTTCATATATTGCTATATTAATAAAATATTAAAGTATTATTGCATCTACTACAGAATAGTATATATTTTCATAATTGATTTCAGATTTTTGTGAGAACCCTTATGCAACAAGTCTTGTATAAACTTTATGCAACAAGTCTTGTTTTGTATTTTATAATTTTATTTTTCTCATTTTTTATCGTACAAAAATATATTTGTATCTAACAATTTCACATCTTCTAGTGTTTTGACTACTGGTCCAAAAACTTTATGCTTTTCAAGAAAATTCAATTTTGCTTGTATTATATCTTTCCATTTTGTTCAATCAACTCTATTTCAACATTTTTGAACAGATCGTAATTCAAATTATCATTTTCATTTATAATATTTAATGCTACATTATATGCAAAATAATAGTCCACAACCATTTCATATTGATTACATCTTTTTTCAGAGCTAATATAATTTATCAATATCTCTTTATTTTTATTAATTTCAGATACTTTTATTTTTTCAAAAAGTGTATCCATGTTAGTATCTGCATTTTCAATAAAATTATCTTTATTATTTATTTATTTTATTTTTCAATAATTTTTATCCTTATAACTAATAGTTTTTCACGTTTCAAGTGTGCTTGAGATTCATTAATATTAATATATTGTCCTTCTGGGACGACAATACAAATTAAAATATTAACAATTGTTATATAAGATTTTGTTACTCATTTTAAATTAGCAATTGCATCTGGCAATTGATTTGCTAATTTTTGCAGATGAATTAATTTATGAACTTTTTGTTCATATTATTTTGTATTTCTCAACTTTTATTATCTCCTCTTGATACTGAGAATATTATTTCATCAAATTTCATGTTATTGTATTTTTCAATTTTTTATTATCTCTCTCTAATGCTGAGAATATTATTTTATCAAATGACAATTTGCAAATCAAACAGTAAATATACCACCATTAATGACTCAAAATATTTAATTATTGAGAGAGATTTATATCCAACTTATATCTCTAACCTCTTTGGAAAACTCATTATAATACATTGTAGTGGAATAAGTATGATATATACTGCATATTCAAAAATTCTTAAATAAGAAATATTTGACTTTTGACCAAAAATCAATTAATTGATTTGAAAAATCTTATAGTTTTTCAATGGATTCCTTATGAATTTTCACTTTTTTTCATTATTTTTAAACCAAGATTATCTAACTTGCCATGTTAAATAATAAAAATATTTGGATATGTAAACTTCTGGTTTACTATAAAATTCTTTTCAATTACACTAATTTTTATATAATACAAATCAGATAAAATAACAGAAAATTTTTCACTATATTTTTCTCCCCGAAATAATACTTGTAATATGAAAATATTTTTTATTCATCTTATTTACTGTCTCAATCTTGTAATATGAAAATATTTTTTATTCATCTTATTTACTGTCTCAATATGATATCCATTATTGCGAATATCTTTAAAACTTAACACATTTCTTTGAGATTTTGAAAAAAATAATACATTATATATAATGAGTGTTGTTCCTCTTAGTAATAATATGTTGGCTCTTCTGAAGCTTTCAATTATTTTTTATTTTACCATAAACAATTGTCTCACTCATTTTCAAATAAGAAAAATATTTGACATTTTTAAAATTATACGAATTATCGCACCATTCACAATATATATCGAAATCAATTCTCCTTTTTAATATTTTAAAAAATATATTTGTCACATCAATGTGAGTAATATATATATGATCATAGTTAAGGTCATCATTATTATAGACAAAATTTATCTTCATATTTTTTCTTTTTTTGCGATATTCGATAAATATCAATAAGATATTTTATCATACGATAAGTATTTAACCAATTTTTCTTCATACCATATCGATAATATTTACTTTTAAAAATTTTTATCCACCTTTTCTATTCTTATTTTTATATAATTTTATCCCACTTCTGGTGGTGATAAATATTCTTATGATATTTCTTTATTCTTATAAAAATAATAATTATTATATATTTACTTTTAAATTTCATAGTATTATTGTTATATATTACCACATTCACTTCAGGAATTGAGATAAAATCACTATAATGTATTTCATAAATTTTACATTAACGACTTGTTATTTTATTCAGTTAAGTATGACTGCATTCACTTCAGGAAATAAGATTGAATCAGAATGTATGAAATTAATTCATAATATTTTTACAATCTTTTTTATCGATATTGCTACTGTAAAAGCATATTCGATATATAAAAAATATTAACATATTATTATTTGTGAATATTCTTCACACATTAAGAGTTAATTCTAACAAAAATCAACATATTTGAAATAAAAAAATAACTTTGCAATATCAAAATAAATAAATTTACTATCATTATCAATACATTATTAAATTAAAATAATAATAATTATTATTATTATTTTAATTTTTTTTTTCACTTATACTTTTATAAGATCACAAATATAAATCATTTTTTTATTTTAAATTATATTTTAACAAGTATAAAATATTATAATATATATAAAAATAAATATCAAAATTAGAGTAGAAAATTTTATGTTAGATGTATATCGAAAAATAAAATGATAATGCATAAAAATATAATTTACTTATTCAAATACCTGAATTAAAATGTCACAAAGAAAAATAATTTTAAATTTCAAATATTTCAACGTTATCGAGGGAAAGATTTTCAAATCCTTGGAACAAGAAAACTATTGAAAGTGTCATGGAGATAATCGTACTAATAATGTGTTATGAAAAATAAATAAAATAAAATAAGAATAAAATAACAATAATAAGAATATAAAAGAGAGATATTTATATTATCTTATTAGTATGTATTACAAAGTAATATGAACTCCTATTTATAGGGTTTACCTTCACTATAGGTTACAATATATATAAATCAACCATAAATTATAACATAAATAGTGCAATAAAATTAAACTTAATTACACGAACTTATGAGTAGTGGGATAGATGAATGAATATCAAAATTTATCTTATGAGTAGTGGGATAGATTAATGGATATCCACATTTATTTATATATTTATAACAGCTACAGTTAAATCTATTAGTAAAAAGTTGCTCATGGGTCAAGCCCACCAAAATCCAACTCAAAATTCAAATCTCTTCAACTTTTAATTGGGGCCGGAGTCGGACCGGGACTAATACGAACCTGAAGTTTAATTATAAGCCTGACCTGACCCAGCCCTGGAACTTGGGCTTGGTGTTTTATCAGAATCCGATATATTTAAACTGTGGGTAAAATTCTAACAAGTATCTGTGTTTGGTTTGACAATTTTTTTCTTCAGACCTCCTCATTTTGTTTTTGTTTTTGTTTTTTACTCTCTTACATTAATTTATTTAATTATCTATTATTATTTCTTTACTTTTAAACGTTTAAAATTCATAAAATAAAAATATTTCAGCTATTTCAACTGTAATTTCTCTAACATAAAAATAGTATGACTAATAATTTTCTAATAATAATATTATAAATAATTATTTAACAATTTTATTTGGTGATTTGAAATATAATTTCCATAACAAAATGTTATTTAATAATTTTAATGGTCATTAATAATGGTAAGAGTATCCATTTAATTAACTTAACTTATATTTAATTACATGTATATAATTATAATTCCATTTTAATTAAATGTATTAACATATAATTTTATCATTAGACAACAGATGTTATAAGGAAAACATAAATATATAATCAACACTAATAAGGGTTACAATTTAAATATAAAATCTATATCATTTAATTAGTTTGATATTTAAAGGTAAACTTTAAATTTAAAGGGTATTGGGTTCAACCCACACTCCTAGCATTATCTTTTTTACAATATATAAAAATTACATAAATATATAATTTTTTTATTTTTACGATTTTTTTTCTTTACTTTTATCATTTTTTGGTATATGCTTTAGTGTATATTTAAAATATTTGGTATATATCGTATTTTTAAAAAAATATTTTTAAGTATATAATATTTTTGAAAAAAATATTTTTGTAATAATAAAAACAAAATTTTTTCGATATTTTTATAAAAAACTCAAAACTAAAATAATATAATTATTATTTGGATCAAACCGGCTTAATTAGAGGAATCCCAAGCACGACCCCAAAAAATTGGGTATTTTTGAACTTGGGCTCAAGGCGGACCTAAAGAAAAACTCATTTGCTCATGTTCATATATTTTATCGAGCGAATTATCGATGAAAATTAAGTCTAATTCTTGAACTGTTTTTAAATTGTGCTTAATGAATTTGTTTGAGTCGGACCGAAAATTTGAGTTTATGAAGAAAGTTATCGCCGTTTGGACATGTCAGAAATTTGAAACATTTAACATTTTTCAAACTTAAATTCGATTTATAAATAATTTTTTTTAATATAAATGATGAATTTATTGATTGTCCTCTAATAAAACATAAATGACAAAGGATGGAGGGACAACATGTCACTCCTTAAAATCAGACATAAGATCAGATATAAAATTTGCTGCTCATGCAAGCCTATGAACAACACACTTTATCAATCTTTCATAAAAATAATCTCATTAAGGAAAAATATTCTGTTGAAATAGAAATAACTTAAAACATAAAATCAAATATAGAATATAATTGATGAGAGTTGAGCAGAAGACTCAAAAATTTTGAATTCACTTGAATCTTCGAACAAAAAAAAAATCTTTGAGATCCAAAAAAATAAACGAACAAAATCGAAAATGAATTAATATAATAAGATAGTACCAGAATATTTGAATATCTGTATCAAAAATCGAATCGAACCAAATTATATTCGAGTTGAACTAAATTTCTGAATACCTAAATTGATTAATTAATTTATATATATTTATATAATTATAAATTTATAATATATGGTCTATATATTATTATTTATAGGTGTATTTTTATTTATATAATTATAAATTTATAATATTTTTTATATAAATTATAAAATTATATTCAAATCTCCGAATCTCGTAACTGAATTCTCAACCGAATCAAATTGAAATATTCAAATATTCAAACCGGATAAAAAATCACAGAATTATAACAAAATCTTCAAATCATATCGTATTTAAGATAATTTGATATGAATATTTTTCTCATTCAAATAAAAATTAAAGATTTTATTTTTAAATATCAGAACCAAACTCAATTATATCTTTAAAATTGATTACTCGTGTAAATTTATGAATAACATAATTCGCTAATCTATTCATAAAATAATCACATAAGAGATAAACTCTTTAATTAAGGAAAAATAATTAAGCTAAAGTATAAATAAAATAAGCAGATGAATGTTGCTTGTGGCAATTTGAGTCAATGATTACCTTTAAAAAAATTTATCTTTATTATTTCTAAAAAAAACCCTTCATTTAAAAAAGTAATTATTTCAATAACTCAATGTGAATTTAGAATATTTCAAACCTTAATTAATAAATAAAACATAATAAATTTAGAAATTAAGTACAAACAAAACATCTATGATTGAAGACTTTTATGTCTTCTATCATTAACTTTTTTTTTTTTTTTAATGTGCTCATACTTCTTAATTTATAATGCAATCAAATTAAATTTTATATATTGTATTAAATTCGAATTATCAATTAATTTTTATAGTATGATCACAAAATTCAAACTATTGGGTAAAATAAAAAAATAAATATAATTAGCCAATTTGTGGGGTTTATAACCCCTAATAAGTTCCGTTTGAGAAAGACAATCATTTGCCATGTCATGACTCATTATTGATCAATAAGGCAATGTTTTTTTTTTTTTTTTCATAGTAATATATAAATTAGTTATTTCCTGTCAAATGTCAGTTTTTAAGACCAACTTGTTTATTTTAATGTGGATTTTATTGGGTTAGATCTATTTAATTTTTTATTATTGATAAGTCAACATCTCACCAAACTTAATTTATTAATTTTGTCTATATATTCATAATAATAGTTTAGGTCAAGCATGTGACGTCTATTAAATTACTTCTTTCTCAAATTTGTTAAAGCCAAACATTATTCAATTTTGATAAAATATTTCCCAAGGAAAGGAAAGATATAATTTTCAAACACTCTGTTGTCAAAAAAAAAAATACATATATAGAGAGAGAGAGAGAAGTGTAGCGGAGTATTTTCAGAATCAGACCGATTAAAAAATTGATAAAAATAAAAAATAAAAAATTTAATTAGAATCAAATTTATTAAATTAAAAAAAAATCAATATATATATATATAATTTGACATTTATTATATATAAGACGAAAATAAATATAATTACAATTAAATCAATAATATATATAAAATCATATTTTTTAAGTTATTAATCTGATTATATTAAATCAAAAATTATATATATATATATATAATAAGTTATGTATATTCACTTGTTCAAATATTTATTCACGCAATAGGATCATAATTTTAATATTATGTAAAATTAAAATAAAATTATTAAAAAAATTTTAATTTCTTTTAACTAAAAAAAGTATTATTTTGATTAAAAATTTAAAAAAAAATTAAAAAAATTGACCCATTTGAATAAAAAAAAAATTAATTTGATTCGATCAGTTCATTGATTAACCTATTATTTCATTAATTTTTTATTTGATTCTTTAAAAACAAATAAAAAGAGACTGACAGATCCTATCTTTAGTTTAATTCTCTATTTTTTCAATTCTAACCGATTGGTTCGGTCTGATTTTAATAATTATGGTATAGTACTCTCCCTTTCTTTCTTTCTTTTTAAAATAGATTAGCTATAAAAAATAAATTAGTGGAAAATTTGAGCTTCGTGTAGTTTGATATTTAATTTTTTTAATTTAAAAAATATATAAATAATATTTTTTAAAAAATAAAATTATGTACATTAAAATATAGTCTAACAATAAATGTATATTCTTTTGAATAATAGATTCGTGATCGATTTTCTCTTTCTAAAATTAAAAAAAATTTATTATATATATTATATAAATAATTATTATTATATTAATAAATTTTAAATCATTGTCTCTGTCAATATTTTTATAATAATATAAAATTTAAATTATTAATAATAAAATTCAATAAAAAGAAGATATGTAGGAGATTATAAAAATAAAAGCAATTAAGATATATCAAAATATTATCCTATCATATTTATTTATTTATTTATTTCTCTTCTGATGTTATTTTTATTTTTTTATTCAATTTATTTCAATAAAATTATTATACGTGAAAATAAAAATTAAAAAATAAACTTTTTTATTTTCATATTAAATATTTTATTAATTATTTAATATTTATTTTTAACTATTTTTAAATACTTCAAATTATATAAAAATTAAAAAATGTATAAAAAATAAAAAAGTCAAAAAATATTAAAAAAGAAATGAAATAAAAGTAAAATAAGCTTAATTTTATTTTTAAAGAAAGGGAAAACAAGTGGATCGTTTATTGTTTATATTTTGATTTATATTTTCCGATCTCATATATTCTTTTAGAAAATTCTTGCTTACGTTCAAATAATTAATAATTTTTTTTATGATTTGAATTTTGAAATTAGACATCAGAGAGTTGTCATCATCTTAATTGGACTGAGAAACCTCTCACCAGTGGACCCGAATTATTAATTTCACGACTTAATAGGTAACCAAAAACCTTATTCCAGTGGGGCACACCTACCATCATCATATTTTAAATATATATGGAAAATTCTATATCCTTGTCCTCTGGAAAAATGATGATAAGCTTTGAAGACAGGTCTGTCCCATCCTAAAAATTGTGGACAAAATCAAATTTTATTTTCCTTTCTTTTTGTTTTTTGTTTTTTTTTTGTTTTTTTTTTTTTTAAATACGCAATATGAAGCAGTTTTATATGTGTGAATTTTTCTTTTCTGAAAAAAATAAAATAAAATAAAAACATGTTTTTAATGCAAAGAAAAAAATATCAATTTAGATGAAATCACTCAATAATGGTTGATACTGGTTAATTTGAGTTTGAATTAGAAGCGAGTAAAAAATCGAATCAATTAAAAATCAAATTGAACCTTTAAATCGAATTTAATTTAGTTGATTGGGTTTAATTTGATTTGGTTAATTTATTTGAAAATTTTAATTAATTTAATTTGATTTATTTTTTTAAAAAATTTAAAATAATTAAATTGATTGGAATATATATTATTTATTTATATTTAAAAATATATATTTATTTTGTTGAAAAAAATTAAAATAACTAATCGGAAATAAGTCGATTCGAAATATTTAGATTAATTTTATAAAAATTTTGATTTAATTTAAAATTTAATTTAATTTAATTTTTTAAAATTTTAATTTAATTTAAATTAAACCAACCAAATGATGGGAAATAGTTTGAGTCTCATTCATAAAGAGAGAAAATTCTCACAGCCTTTTTTTTTTTTAATTAACATATCTTAATTAAGAAAGTAATATAATATAATATAATTAATAATTATAAATTTTGGTTGGATGCAATTTTATTTTAGTTTGGGTTGATGGCTGAATTACCCAAACATATCCTGATTAACTGGAAAAAAAAATTAATTAATTTTTTAAAAAAAAAATTATTAAAAAGATCTAAAAACTATATAAAAAAAATTATTCTACCAATAATAATATACAGCTTTTAAAAGCTTATAATATATATACTAATATATAATATATATGACTTTTTAATGTAGCTGTTGAAAAGGGAGATTTTTATGTTCAGATACTGAGTTCTGAGCTTTTGGAAGGATATTATGGAAGGGGGTGGTGATGTGAAAACGCCATTGTTGTCAAGTGAAGCTAAAAATGTTAATGATCGTCCGAATGGATTTATACGACGTCGTAACTCTGTCACTAATCTGAAATGTGATTTCTTCTCCAAATTGCCTGATAAGGTTAGAGCCGGTCTTGATCCTGAAACTCCTTTCGAGCTTGACATTTCTAAAACCAAGGGCTTGATTCAAGGTATATAATTAATTAAAATTCTAATATTTTCTTTCTCATTTGTATTTGATTATATTTGAGCAATGGGTAATTTTTAGCTTCAAGAATGTTTAATTAAATGACAATTAATTTCCATTTTCTTAATCTTTTTTTTGTTGATGATTAGGGGAGAAAGAATACTATCAAAAACAATTTGAAACCCTGAAATCTTTTGAGGCAGTTGATTCACTACACCTGCAAGCCATTAATGAAGACCAAGAAAGTGCAGAACAAGCCCAGCATGAGAGAGCAATGAACATTTCCAACTGGGCAAATATTCTTTTGCTTGCTTTCAAGGTAAATTAATATCCACCTTTTTTTTTCTTTTTTTTTTTCCCTATATATATGTTTATGTTTTTATATATTCTGGAGATTTAATTATATATATATATATATATATATATGGGTGTGGAAATGAATCTATATGTTGTTGTAGATATACGCCACTATAAAGAGTGGATCTTTAGCAATTGCAGCATCAACGTTAGATTCTTTGCTAGATCTCATGGCTGGTGGTATTCTATGGTTCACTCATTTGTCTATGAAAAGTATAAATATCTATAAGTATCCAATTGGAAAATTGAGGGTTCAACCAGTAGGAATTATCATCTTTGCTGCTGTTATGGCTACCCTTGGTATGATTCTCTTTACTTCTCTCTGTAATTGTATCAGTTTTTAACCTCTACTTAAGTTTTGTTTCGTATTGCAGTTATGGTTTTTGATGTTTGAAATCTTGAATAATTGCTTAACTAAAAGTAATTAAACATTATTTTAGAGTTTTAATCTCAATGTTAAACAAATATTTAGATGTGTGCTTATGCTAAGTTTAAAGTTCTGTTTCTCAAAGCAGAAGAACTTCTGAACTTATTTTGGGCATATGGGAAATGGATATAAGAGAATCTATTATCAGAAGAACTTCTGGTTGGTAAATGGATACAATAGAATCTGTTGTCAGGTTTTTAACTTTTGTTAGTTTAGACCCCCGCAAAAGAAAGAGAGTTAAATTTGCTGTTGATTCAGAGCTAAACCAGCTAAATTCTGTAGCTTCTTTACAATCCTACCCTAAGGTTGTAAGGTTTTGACTGTATATTTAAATGCGATTGCTTTGTATATTATAAAAACATCTGATATTTCCCTCTTATGTAAGATGAAATATGAATATGGTTTAGCAAACATACAGGCTTCCAAGTACTGATTCAGGCAGTACAGCAACTGATTCAAAATAAACCTTCTGAGAAGTTGACTTTGGAGCAATTGATCTGGTTGTATGTAATAATGCTGACGGCTACAGGAGTAAAACTTGTCTTGTGGTTTTACTGTAGAAGTTCAGGAAACGAGATTGTTCGTGCCTATGCAAAGGTTTAATGCTAAATACAATTCAATAGTTCATATTTAGTAATTTGCACAGTTAATGATGTTTCTATTGCATATTCTTGTGCTGCTTATTTTTGTTTTTCACCAGGATCATTATTTCGATGTGGTAACAAATGTAATTGGTTTGGTGGCTGCTGTTCTTGGTGATAAATTCTATTGGTGGATTGATCCAGCTGGTGCTCTCCTCCTTGCAATTTATACAATTTTAAATTGGTCTGGCACTGTATTGGAAAATGCAGGTCAATGTCATTGAAATATGGAACTTGCTTGTTTCTTTATCATATGATCGAGAATTTTTTACCAGATGTAATTGTTGCTTCTTCTTGCAGTTTCATTGATTGGACAATCAGCACCTCCTGAAGTGCTGCAAAAACTTACATATCTTGTCCTTAGACACCATCCTCGAATCAAACGAGTTGATACAGTCCGTGCATATACTTTCGGTGTTCTTTATTTTGTTGAGGTTAGTTAATGGACACTTTGCATTTTTATTTATTTATCTTTATTTGATTTATTACACTCCAACTAAGATTTGAACTCGCAATCTCATAGCCTTGAAGAAAAATCTAACACCACCCAGAGAAAGCTCATTGGTTCATATATTGTTTTCGTTTGCCTTGTTTAACTAAATCTTCTTTTCTTTTTGGTTAACAGTAACCTCAGATACTGAACTTTAGAAATTTAGTACTAATTGAGGGTATATTACAGGTTGATATTGAGCTGCCGGAGGATCTGCCACTCAAGGAAGCCCATGCCATTGGAGAGTCATTGCAGATAAAGATTGAAGAACTTCCTGAAGTGGAGAGGGCATTTGTTCATCTTGATTACGAGTGTACCCACAAGCCAGAGCACTCTGTTCTTAATAGGCTACCCAATAACTTCGATTGAAATTTTGGAGTTCCCCACACTGTATATCTTCTTATCATCTGTCAATTTTATAATCCTTTTTCTGACAAAACAATCTGGTATTTCGTGTTCTAGTATTTGAAGATGTGAGTTGAATTTGAAAAACAATACATGATTGTCCAAGAAAGGTTTTACAGTTTTTATGGACTGTTTTTTAGTAGTTTTGTTACTTTTGCCAGTAGTCTGGTTGCTTCTACCTCATGAGTCATGAGACTTAAATTTCTTGAAGTTTAGAACTGTAAATTAACTACTTGATCGAAGGACTGGGAGTTGTCACCTAATAACTCAATCTGAACAGAAAAGATCAGGAAAATAAATTTCTGCATGGATCAGAATGAGAATTTAGTTAAATTTTTCATAGAAAATGAAATGAAATGGAAGATTAGAAATATTATGTTTGATTGAAGAACTGCAAAAGCTATTGAATTAAGTTATTCAAAATTTGTTCATATATATATATTTTTTACTAACAAATAAAATGGACGGATATAAACATTTTTCAAGCATAATCCTTGCACCAAAATTCCAACTTCTGTAATCAAAATCTTGATTTATTCATCCAAATTTGACCATTAAAATGATAAAGTGTGAAAAACTTAACTCTTTTTTTTTTACACCAATATATAACTTAATTGTAAGTGTATATATGATTTGAGCAATAGACTGAAGTTTAATTCTCATCCCATATTAAAAGATTTTTTTTTTTAATTATAAATTTTAATTGAGAATGGAGAGTTAGAATTTACACTTAACATTTTAAATTAAGATATATAATAAAGTAGTGAACTATTAGTAATGATCTCTAAAGTTTTAATTTTTGAGCATTTTATATTATATTATGACAAAAACATTTCATTGAGTAACTAATCAAACTCTATTTGATATCATTATTGAAAAAAAAAATATTATATAATAAAATATTTTTAATTAAAAACAAAAGATCTAAAATTGTTAAATAAAAGTTTCAGATTTTTTTTTTCAGTAGTCAATATCAGCACAATTCCTTACTTATAGGGAAAATTATTTTGATTTTTTGATTGTGATTTTTAGGATTTTTTTTTCATTTTTAATGTTTTTTGATATATATATTAGTATATATTCGATATATTTAGTATATGTAATATTTTTTTAAAAATATTTTAAATATATACTATTTAAAAAATTATATTTTTATAACAATAAAAATGAAAATTTTTCTTATTTTTTAAATATTTTTGTAAAAATCCCTTACTTATAGTTATAGGAAGGGGCTTCTACTATAATTATCAAAAGCAAAACCAAATGGGCCAAAAGCCCAAAACTCAGGCTGCAAATCAAGGTTTTATCACAAGAAAAGCTTTCCCCTATCTCTAACCGGCAAATATTTTGCGAGTAAGTTATTGCAGTGCCAATAGGCAAGGAGTGGAGGTTAGCTTCCTTTCTATAACTTCAGCTTTATCTCTTTTCTTGTTCTTCTGGTTTGAAAATTGGGCTTAAATAATCATAAAAAAAGTTTCTTACAATTTTTTTTAAGCTTCTGGGACACTTTTGCCAGTCTTTATTGTCAATTCTTATCTTCTCTCTTTAATTTGCTGTTTGGTTGCTGAGAAACTGCCAGAAAATAACAAGAAAGAGTCTATATTGTTGTTATTGTAATGGGTTGTGGATAAATTGGAAATTAGTGAAAAATCAATATCATAAGGCAAATAATTTTATTTTGTCTTCTTTTGCTTTAGCAACCCAGTAGTGTGAACTCTTCAATTTCTTAGTAGACACGCAAAATGGTTCTCATTATTCTTTGATTGTTACAAAGGCCAAAAAAGTCCTTAGCATAAATTTGCTAGTTAGGGACTTTGTCCTTACTAACTTGGGTTTAGGGTTTAAGTGCCAATGTTGAGCATAATTTTCTGTGGAATGCAAATTTTATGCTAGACTACAATTTGTGTCTTTTTCTCATTTTTCGTTGTAAGGATTTTGAGATTTTGAAACCAATACTAGCTTAAATGATCATGTAATGGTATTAGCTTAATTTTAGTAAATTTTGAATCTTCATTGGCAAATTTTTGTAAAATAAATACCAATTACTTTACTAGCTTCTGAGGTTGAGAACTTTTGACTTGATTTAACTTTGATCTTGTAGTTTATGGGAAATGGTATTTCATATAAGTTCTGAAAATTAGAAGTAGATACCTAAACATTAGGATGAGTATTTGTTGGATGATGAGTTGTGCAACTAAATTTAAGTTAATATTGTGTTGCACATTTAAAAAGAAACTTTAACTTTGTTTCTATTGGCCTCAAAGGGGCAAGGATTTTTTCTGGCAGTTGTAACGGGCTATCCAAGTGTTTTTTTTATTACATCTGCATCCACTTCAGCCGCTAGGTATTAACATTAGTATTTTCTTACAATAGGACATAAGATTAAAGGACACAGTCAATTCATAAGGATCTACGGACAAGATAAAGATGATGATCTAAATAAGTTCTTCGGGTAACTTTGGCATTAACACCTTTTGCTTCATTCCGAAGTATTGTCAACACAACAGAAGTATTGATCTCACAAGAAATACTTCCATCAGGAAGTACAATAGGTTCTTCCATGAGTTCTATCTTATTGCCTTCGTCTCTCATGCTTCAGTTGCCTTCCCTTAAGTCCTGGCCTTGTCATCAGTTACAACTTCAACACATTCCTACTACTGGTGTCAGTCATCGTGATCGTTTCACCTCTTCTGTTTCTCGCCCATTTCCAGCAAATTCACATTTTTCCTTGCACACTCACCAGTCATCAATTGGTGCTGCAGTTCCTTCAAATGAGGGGCCAGTATCTGTAATCAACTTTGAAGATTTTATTGAAAAAGATTGGTCATTTCTTGATTTTGATGACTTAAATTCCAAAGAAGAGCATCAACAAAAGATCAGCCAGATAATTTCTGCTGGAGGGATTGAAGAGACTTCAAGGGTTTTGGTTTCAATTAGCTCAGAAGAATTTGTCGATCAGTTAGTTGATACATCTCCCTGCAGTCTTTTGCTTGTTGTCCATGATTCACTTTTTCTATTAGCTTGCATTAAAGAAAAATATGACAAGGTTAAATGTTGGCAAGGGGAGCTGATACATGTGCCAGAAAAGTGGGCTCCTTTAGATGTTGTATTTCTCTATTTTCTGCCAGCCTTGCCCTTTAAACTCGACCAGGTTTTGGGGACGCTTGCAAAAAATTGCTCAGAAGGTAATTAAGGAGGCTACTGATTTCACTCATTCTTCTTTTCAGTTAATACATAATAATATCTATTGATTTTATAGGTGCAAAAGTCGTCATTAGTCATCCCCAAGGAAGGGAAGGGTTAGAGCAACAAAGGACACAATACCAAGATGTTGTAGTTTCTGAATTGCCTGATAAGCTGATTTTGCAAAAGGTTGCAGCTGATAATGCTTTTGAGATGGCTGAATTTGTGGATGAGCCAAGATTCTATCTTGCTGTTTTACTATTTTCTGGAAAAGGAAACTGATAAAACTGAATTTTCTTGTTCACACATTTTTATGCAGCAAAAACTTCAGTGGCACATTATAGTGTGAATCAAGTTGATAAAATTTTAAATTCACAACATTGTGCAGCTTACTAATTTTAGCTTTTCTATTATTTATATTATTTGGCCTTGAATTTTTTTATTTTTTTTTATGATAGATGCTTTTTGTGATTATCATGTTACGGTTGAACTCTGTTTGATTATTAGAAATGACAAAGCAAAAAGGAGGAGAATTGACTTGATTTAGACCCTGCCCAATGGTAATCGCAATTCTGGTGTATTTTGCTGGGCTTTTAAGGTGTTAATTTTTCAAAGCTATGGAGCTTATTAGTTGTTTATCTAGACATTGGTTAGATCATCTGAGATGGTGGGTCTTAACATTTCTTCCTGGCAATGTTGAAGGTAATCAGGCACTTGACCAGAGAATGGTCAACTTCTCCTTTTGCTTGGTTTATGTATCTTCCTGCCATATCTATCTATTGGACAAATTAGATTCATATCCAATATTTCATATTCGTGCCATATCTATCAGACAAACATATTTGTATCGTATCAATAGCACGTCATGTTAATTTTTATAGAAATAGTTATCCATGTATTTGTCTTGTATTTTTTTTGGTACAAAGTTTGAAAGATCTAAAATGAAATATAAATCCATTACATAAGAACTTTACATCCAAGAAACTCAAAACAGATTAGTAGAGGAAAATTAAGGGTGGTATCGGTTCGATTTGATTAATTTAAATAGTTATTAAGTTTTTAAATTAAATTTAATTATTATTATAGTAAAATCTTAGATTTAATTTGATTTGATAATTTTTAATTTATTAATTTTAATTTTTTTTTTTTTTTATAAATCGTCATTATTTCATTATAAATTTAGAAAAAAAATATTGAAAAAATATCAATAATAAAATTTTTTTAAAATAGTTTGATGTATAACACATCCAAAATCTGTATTTTTCTTAAAAATTATTATTTTTTATTTATTTATAGTTAATTTTTATAAATAGTTTTTTTTTTTAATTTTAAATTAATATTAAGTTAAAAAAAATATAATTATATATAAAATAAAATCAAATATATTTAATAGTAATAATACTAAAAAGATAGATATATATATAGCTTAGATTCGATTCGATTTAAAATCAAAGAAAAAGATTCAAACTGTAAATTAAATCAAACTTTTGATTTATTTTATTTTTTAAATTAAAATCAAATCTAATAATTATGAAACCATCGATTTTAATTTGATTTAATCAACTTGATTCAGTTTGATCGGTTTGATCGGTTTAGCTTCTACCTCCAACGAAAACCACTAAACACAAAGGTGATAGAACTTTGGTTGAACAGATATGCATATTTCATTGGAGAAATCCAAAAAGCAGTGAAACAAAGAAGAAGCGCTTGTTCACAGGACATGGTAGACCGTGTCAAAACGCTTATAAACTAGTGGCAAAAAATTCGCGCCTTATGTTGTATTATAAATATGTTATATGTTGTGTTGATAAATGTGTTATAAAACATTTTGTCTGTATTATAACATAATGTCCCATAATTTTACTTTTTAAGAAGATATGTAAGATGTATCTTAATCACCCCATCAAGCTGTGCCCAGCATTATCAAATCTCAATATAAAGTGTTATAAAGACTCCAAAACTAAATGTTTTTCAGTTCCAACATATTCAGGACTCGGGAGAAGAAAAGTTTCTTTAAAAAAAAAAGAAAAATTCATACCAACAAATGCTTCATTAATAGGAAAAAAGAAAAAGAAAAAGCTGACCTCATACAGAAAACCTCAAAGCATTATATCACTCTTCCAACCTTTCTCTCTCTACATTTAAAAAAAAAATTGAGACATATTTGGTTATCAATCAACTTAAGGAACTATAGCAAATATTGCAATTTCTCAAAGGAAGATTATTGTGTACTGGCTTCTAAGTACTCAAACTTCCAATACCAGATAGGAAGATAGGGACTGCACTCACAGCCACCTCACATTCTCACAAATATATTAGAAGATCGAAAACTTTATGCCATTGCTTGCCGCAAACAAATTGTATTCTTCCATTGTAGTCTCTTTCTTATTGCATGCAGGACCATTTTCAACTTGATCCGCTGTAATTTTTGAAGAGATATCTCCAGCAATTCCATCTTTTGTAGGCACAGGATCTGCTTTACATCCTGTTGAAAGAGCTACAGGCCCACCAAAATGGAACAAGGAAAAGCTGGTATTACTGACAGACAATTTGGCAGAATTATCCATTTTCCCACCTTCTCCGCTTGGCGACATTTCCGTTAGATGTGACCCAGCTGAAGCTGCCTTCTCTGTCTTAGCTTCCGTTAAAGCATCCTGCAATACACAAGTCTTTGTTTGCTCCTCTGAGTTCAAGCCATTGGTTTTGCCAACTGGCTGAAAAACTGGAACTGGACTAGGATTAAACATGGGAGTCGCCAAATGCTGTACCGGCCCATACTGCATACATAAACGAGAGTTTCTATTTAAACCGTAGCTAAGAGGGCCAGCATATAGATAGTGGTTAGGGTGGGGAAAGGGCATTAATCCATTAGGTGGAGCAACTGGCCAAGCAACTGGATTTTGATGGTAGTAATTCAATGAAGGAGCTTGAAAGACTGGAAATTGTAAATTTTGGTTTTGAATAGTTGGAAACATGCCTTGATGTTGCGAACCTATTGCAACAGTTGGTATTCCATTATCAGCATTTTGGGCAGTTTTTGTTGGCAGATTTCCCAAAGCACTAGTTCTTGGGCCATCTGGTGGAAGCCCAAAGAGTTTCCTGCTTCCAAATGCTGCCCCTCCATTTGTGCTTGGTTTGCTCTCCATGACCACTTCATGAGAATTTGAGAAACCATTTTGACATATTGAAGTTTCTCTTCCTTCTGATTGTTGACTGGTATCTTCTGAATCTGATGTGGATGAGGATTCCAGATTTCCATGGTTTGAAGAGGCTGTATTGCTATCTCCCTCGCTGAGGCACGATGAACAATTATCAGAATTTGAAGTGCTACCAATGCTGGGATCAGAAGTCCCACTCAAGCCATAGTTCTTTGCAAGACACAAACTAACTTCCTCATAAGGATTTTCTGTTGAGTAGCAAGGCTCCTTCACTTCCATGTTGTGCCCGTTCTGACCATCTTTGTTGATTCTGAGACTAGAGTTTCCTGATTCTCTCATATTATTCTCCTCATGATCAATTTCACCAGAATTTTGAGCAACTTTGCTAGAACACGAATCACCAGATGACTTGAATAAGTTATTATCAGGTTCTACTCCTTCAACCTTGAAAGTGGACGACCTCAAGGTAACATCACAGTCGGAGTTGCTCCGAGCATATTTTTTGTGTGATGCCATGGGCTCCCAAACTTTCTTAGAAGGAAGCAAATCTCTGCTGGAAGAATTGGTTGCTGTGATGCTTTTGCTTTTGGATCTTCCACAACCTTCTCCCACATAATCTATTTGCCCATACCTGCTACCACGATAAAATTGCTTGGACATATCCAATGTGCCAAAAGATTTGCTCTCCCGGCCAATTCTTACTGCAGAAGTGTGTGGTTCAACCTTCGCCCTGTATTCATTGCTTTGGTGGCAGCTACAAGAATGGAAGTTATATCTGTCATTCATCCTGTTGTTGAGACAATGAAACTTATCATTGAACTTAAGGCCACAATTTCGACCATTAGCCTTTGGTCCATTTATCCTGGACTGCCTATTCAACCCATTGATGCCCCTTTGAGGAGTCTCAAAATTATCACTGTAATGTCTTGACTCTGATCTATTGACAATACCCCCATTTTCAGAAATAATTGCAAATCGACGTTTATCAGACCACTTCAAAAAGGGATCAAGTTGAACTTCTTTCCGAAATTTCAGTCTCCGACGAGAAAATTTTGACTGTTCAATTGTAAAAGAGCCAATCCCATCTTTTACATCAGTAACCTCTTCGTCAGGACTACCACAGGAGTCATTTTGCAGTATGGAAGTGGCATACCCATTTGAAAGTTGTTCTTGAATATCTGGTGATCCAGGCCTGGATAGAGAAATGTTGCCAGTTTCACTTACTGAATCTCTACAACTGATAACATTATTATGTTCCTCATCAAGAGTTTCATCCTTTGAGCCTTCTGGAGTATCACTTGATTCAAGGCACTTCTTTTCTTTATCTCTTTCCTTCCCTTTTAACCTCTCCTTCCTTCGAAGCTTTTTCTCTCTTTCTTTTATTCTTCTTCTCTCCTTGCGTTCTTCTTCTTCGCGCTTTTCCTTTTCCTCTTCTTCAAGAAGTTTCATCTGCGAGAACAGTTGCACTATGCATCATACATTTCTCCCATCAAAATGGAAATTCCCTACTTTCGATTAACAAATCCAAATGAAATCTTATCCCAATAACTAGTAATACCTGTTTTTCCAATGTGATAATTTCTTTGCATGCAACATGAACACGCTCTTCCAGTAGCTTTAATGTAAGACAAACAAAGATACTGTGTGCATTTTGGCGTGCAGTTCCTTCTCTAAAAGCCTTTTCAACCTGAAAATGTATAAGATGGAATAAGTGGTGGAAAAGTCAAAATTCAAATATCCAGACACAGAACTGCAATTTCTTGTACACAACAACATCTACACTATGTTTACCAATCCAGATTTGCTTAATAGCCAATAACTTTTTATTTTTAAGGCCAGAAAGAACTAACTTATTTGAGTGCAGTTAACAAAGGTGCTCCTGATAAATCAACTTGTTACCTAGCCAAAGTTTCACTTAAAAAGTAAAAAAGTATGCTTGGGAACCACAATGGCCCTATTAATATCTAACCTAGTTAGCTTAGAAAAGAGCCCATCTTTTCAAGAAAAGGAAAAAAGGACTCAAAAGATTGCACAACCTATTAATGGCATTCTCCAGTGATTCCATCCATCTCATCTGATGGATAATCCCTTTGACTTTGCTCCACACCATGGATATGGAGAATTTACATTCTGTATGTTTTGTTCATGGGCTCTGCATTCTTCCACTTTATTGAACTTACAAAGAGAAAATTTATTTGTAACAAATAATCAAGGAGACAATTACAGGCTCAATGAAAATTATTATTTGCTACTTTCGTAATTGGAAACCAACTTAAGGCCAGTGAACTAGCATGCAAATTTGAGATTCCAAAGCTCCATACTAGAAATGACAGCTGAACAAGTGTGATAATTTTTAAACTAACAAACAGAAAGAACAGCAAGCATATTGCAAAGCTTAACATGCCTGTTCCTTGAAAATAACAGTAGCAGCATCTAGAAGAAATTCTCGAGCAAGTTCTGGACTCTTCGCATGCTTTTGGGGACGGGAGCATTCTCCATCCAGCTCATTTCCATCCTTGTCCATGGAATCATCATCCTAGAAGTTTATAAAATAGAAAGGCAACTTTTAACTGCAATCAATTATTTGGAAAAATATCTGATAAGATTCTAAAGCACCAAGGAGCGGAAAAGATATAATTAAACCTGAACTACCTCTTCTTCCTCGGCTTCCTCAGCATGTTCAAAAAACCTTCTAATGCTTTCCCCTCTTGTGATTGTAACATAACCATCACCAACTACTAGCCTGCAATGCACGCAATGTTGACCCCTTAAAGCGTGAGCCTTTACAGAAAGCTCCGTGCAGCGGCCATCTAGTTTCCAGGCCCTCAAGGTGATAAAACAGGCACCTAATCCACCAAGATCTAGGCCAGTAACTTGAACACTTTCATTCATGCCTACATTTTCAAATTCTAGAATGTCAGATTTCCCTTCTCCTGTTCCAACTGCCCATTCAAAGTGATGATATGATCCAACAGTATCCGCAAAAGTCTGGCACCAATCAGCCTGAATTGTGTCATCGGATACCTGAAGAAATAAGAAAATCTATGTTATGATGGTCACATCTTCAATGAAATTTCATTTAGTCCATAACAGCTAGTAATAAAACAACAATATGATTGGCATTTCTTTGGTGACCCTTATATCTTCACTCTTCAGAGCCATAAAATCACACATATTTAGAAAACGAAAGAAACACCTCATATTGAAAAGCCGTATCTGCAACACAGAACCAACTGGTACAGTGAGGTTCTCGCCGCATGCGCTTTAGTTCCTTTAGCTCCTTGAACTCACGAATAACATTCCGTCTGCAATCTCTGCAAAATCTCTTGCTGTCAAACCTGCAGCATGAAGAAATGCTTTATTGAAGAAAAGAGAGGAATGAAACACAAAATCCTGATGGGGAATGTTCAGCATGGAACTATCAGCAATTATGAGTAAAGAAAAAGCATCTGTAACCGGTTATTAAAATAACTGCGTAAACTTCATAAGCAAAATTTTAGAAGAGAAAACAAAAGCTAGCTAATGCATACATGATATTTCAAGGATCAAGTTCTGTCCTTTCATACAATTGGAAAGATAACTTTAGTTAGATCCTTTTAGCAGAAGAAACCACAAATTATCTGTTATGAACCTTGATCATAACCATGAACTCAGTATACAACAATGGCAGAAATGAAGAATAAGAATGGGAAGAAGAAGAAGTAATAGAAGAAGAATAAGAAGAATTACAGAAGAATCGAGAGGAAGGAGAATAGAGAAGAAGAAGAAAAGAGAACCGAGAGGAGAAGAGAAAGAGAAAGAGAAAGAGAAAGAGAGAGTGATTAGAGAAAAGATAAGATATTCTTATTGATTTGATGATTGATCCATGAGGCTGTGAAATCTAGTCTTTTATACAGTTGTATAATACAATTATATTATCTAAGTTTTTTACAACAACCTGTAACAACTCTAATCCTGTCTAACTACTGCCAATATTGTAACAGCACCCTCCCCATGACAACTTCCTTGTCCTCAAGGAAGAAAAAGGAACCCACAAATTATAGAGTAATCAGCAAAAAGATTTTTTTTTTTTTTTTTTTACAGAAGCAACTGATACTTGTCCATGGAAATTTAATCACCAACATTGAAGTTGTTCATGCCACCTTGGAGACTGGTACGGGGATAACTCCACGAGATTCAATAGCTGGGGTAGAATTAACATCCATTATGCACTATATTCTCTAGAATAATGCACTGTATTCTCTCTAGAATTAGAGAGGAAAACTGAGTTGTTATCCACTTCGTGTATTTCCTTGAAATGAGAATCATTGGATTACAATTTTGAGAAGAAAACCAGTACATTGACAGCTTATAATCTGTTAGTGTGCTTGCTAAAGAATGCCTCCACCTAGAGATACTTGAAAGTCAACATATACAACATTTCTTTCACTCCAAGGAGGCCACATGAATGCCTAGAAATCAATTGATCTACCTCCTTGAATATCCCTCCAAGCACCAAAAGAAATGCCAAAGCCCATAAAACATTTCTCTTCCACACAGTGCTAAAAATCCACATTAATAAATCCATTTAATTTCAATAATGCAGCTACCATGAATCACCATCAACTTCTATTCTCATGAAATTCTCCATCTCATTAAACACCATTGAGTGTCACTCACTCACTATCTTAAGAAGTAACAGAGGCAAAATTCATATTTAAGTAGTATATATAGACCTCTAATACTTGCAAAATATAATGTCATGGCTGCTAATTTCTGTGAGATAACAAAGAAATGCTTATTTAAAACAGAACTTCAAGCAAAAAAGCACAGGTGCAAGGCCAAGTGCATAGTCTCAACGGCTCTCAATCTTCCAAGACTGGCCATTTTAACAGGGAAAATATAAAACATCTGGAAGGCATAAATTTCCTTAGGCACAAAACCAAATTTCTTTCTCTGCCTTCTCCCAATTTTGAATTCATTCTCTTTTAACATACCAAAATCATATTTCCCAAACACCAATTCAACATTTCCACAGTACAAAAACCAAAATTCATCACTCCAATCCACAATATATTCATAACAAAAATTACTTGCAACTTTCCAATGCTTATGAAAGAATGAAGAAACTGTGAGTTTAGGGCCAAGAAAACTACAATCACCAACCTGAACCACCAATTGCTAGACAAAATCGCACTTTTGTTCTTCATTACCTTGATTTTCTTACACAATACCCAAGCAATAAGGAATAAGTTGTGTAAATTTCACTTCGGCACTGTCACCCATTAGTTCTAATTACGAATTATTTGATATTTTCGGTGGATCTTTTTCGGCTGATTCTTTATGTGGGTCTTTTCCGGCTAATTCTTTCGGTGAGTCTTCTTCCTTTATTCTCTTAGAAACAAGAGATTTACCAAAAACTTATTTTTGATTGAATTTCGGCTCCCATTCTTGCTCTTTTTTTCCTTTTGTTTTGCTGAATTCCCCAAGACCAGCCTACTCATGAGCTCTCTTATTTCTTCAAACGTCTCATCTCTCTTGTTGCAACTCAATCTAAATTCTTCTTTAAATTCTTTCAATTCCGCTGTGTACTTCAAGTTTATTTCTTGCAAGGTTAGGAGTTGTTCTTCAATTTTGGCCATTCTCACTCCATTGTTTATTGCCACTGGTTTTGTAATTTTAACCTAACAATTCAGTAAAGGGAAATTAGGGTATACAAATAGTAGAATAAGGGAGAACAGAGAAATTAGGGAAGGAAATTGAGAGAATTAAGGAATAGGAAGAGAAGAATTTGAGAGAAAGAAGAGGATTCTTTATTGATGGTTGATTCTCCAGCTTCAAAATTCAATTCAGGTTACTCTAACAGTCTGGTCGATCAAAGAATTGGGGAATTTAGGGTTTCAGAAAGAGAATTAGGAAGAAAAGAAAATAATTTTGGTCAAATGTGATTGAATCCCTCTCGTAGCAGCTTTGATACCATTGTTATGAACCTTGGTCATAACCATGAACTCACTATACAACAATGGCAGAAATGAAGAATGATAATGGGAAGGAGAAGAAGTAATAGAAGAAGAATAAGAAGAATTATAGAAGAATCGAGAGGAAGAAGAAAAGAGAACCGAGAGGAGAAGATAAAGAGAAAGGGAAAAAGAAAGAGAAAGAGAAAGAGAGAGAAAGAGGGAGTGATTAGAGAAAAGATGAGATACTCTTATTGATTTGATGATTGATCCATGAGGCTGTGAAATCTAGTCTTCTATACAGTTGTATAGTACAATTATACTATCTAAGTTTGTTACAACAACCTGTAACAACTCTAATCCTATCTAACTACTGCCAATATCATAACATCATCAAACAAAGATTGATGTTGTAGGAAAAGGGGAGGAAAAGCACAATTAACCATACTTTGTTGAGAATTTTCAATAGATCTCTACAAATCTTTAAAACAAGAGTGGCCTTATGATTGACAAAGTATCGGATGGATAAATGCAACATCAGTAGTCCTAACAGTACCATAAAGATTCAATAACTAAACATATTTTCGCTGCACAAAACTAGGAAAGCAAAACTTAATTTTAAGCCATGTGATATTGCTTCTCCATGTGCAAGATAAACTACATCCTTCTTGCACTCTCTCAATTTCACTTTGACCCACTTCCCCTCCTTTTAAAGTCCCAGATTCACACGTAACAATACTACATTCAAATAAATATATAAGGAAACCCTTGCTATACAATGTGTTCACACTCTAATGTCTTATGTCAAACCGATATAAGCTAACATTATCACACCCATTTTTCCCAGTATTTTTCAACTTTAGCATGCTAGTTTTAAAAGGATGTAGTGCTGTAACCAACATGATCTAGCTCAATGAGCTCACTTTAGCGACCACTATAACAACTAAAACTATAATAATGGTAATAAAGACAGTGCTAATTGATAAAAAGGTAGGCTAACTTGGGTGGAAACAAAATAGACAGCAGATTCAGATTTTTTTTTCCTTTTGTTTTCCTGAGAGTCTCACTACATGCCTTTCATTACTCTCTAGATATCAACTAAAAAACTGGAATTATTTTGTCCAATGGTTTCACCTTTCAGTTAACTTCACCACAAATTCCTTGCTTTTTTGTCCTCTCAAAGATCACTTGGTAACCTATCTAGGAAAATCAAGGAGTAAATGCAATATCTGTCACTTGAAATTTTAACAATTATCTAGGGAATGCAATCCCTCCATTTTCTTCAATCATGGAATGAGATTTAGTTCCCTATGACCGCCATCTGTGAAAAAGAAAGGTTAATACTTAAGTTCATTGATCTTCTGAAGTTTCCACCTTCTTTTCTTTTTCCCCCCTTTTCCTTTAACAATGACATGATGGCCCCAATCTATTTGAATTATAGACTAAAGGATATAATCAGCCAAAATCAGCATGCACTCCTAAGGTCAAGAGGATATAGTCCAAGACACCTTATTCTTGAGCCAACAACAATGCCAACTATTCTACTTGTATGGATTATGAAGTTGCTATGAATTATGAAGCTGCTTTTCCCCAAGCAAATGATATACATATTTGTCATAATATAGTCCATCTGCAAGACTCAGACTAAGCTATGTTATTTTATATACAATTGGGCAGAAAGGAACATCAATTTTTTGAAAGAAAGATAGAAAGAGGCTCCTGTTTTATGATTGATCAAATTGTCTTGCAACACTCAATTCCGCTTACCCTCAAAAAACAAGTATAAACATTTATCTTACAAGTCTCCTCCAATATAGACAATTGGCAGTCTACTCCTTCGGTCTTCTCCCACATCCATTATGCCATGTCCTGAAAATAGCCTCAAAAGATATAATTTTGGATGGGTGACTGCCTATCCCTTAGGGTACTGATAACTTCTTAGTTATTCCAGCCTTCTAATTCTGTTCTCTTAATGCTTCAACACCACATTCGGTGATAAACAAAGACCAAGACCTAGAGTTACACCAGGCAACTCTTTACTTTCAAAAGTACTGATTAAGGCATCTGCCAGAAACTAAAGTCTTATATTTGCATGGCTCTTGGAGATGGTCCAATGTGATAACTCTGGTGCTTTGATAGCTCAATAGGACATAATGGTCCAATGTGATAAATCTGGCGCTTTGATAACTCAATAGAACATCACTCCAAAACTAAAATGTGCAAACAAAATAACTCTCTAAAGAAGCCAAATTCTGTTGAGATGAATTTATACAATAGACTGTCTTGATCAACAAACATTTTAGGATTTGCCACATGACAAAACTTTTGAATAATTTCTTATCCCAACAGAATTCATTAATTTTCAGTCAGATGCTGACAACATTCTTTTGTCCAAAAGAATAGAAAATATCACGAAGAAACAAAACTGCAACTTACAGAAGCATCATTTTAGTTTAATGTGGAGTATGCACTCACTCACTTCCTAACAGCATGCCATCCCTATATTTCGGTTTTATTAATGTTATTCATCAGGGAGATTGCTAGGCTGGATAGATCAAATAAGCAATAACTATTTGACAGTCTGGGGCTTATGAAATAGAAGAAGTCAGCTATTCTCAAAATAAGACAGATGAAGTCCGCATTTTCTAGACCTTTTGGAGTCATATGCTACAAATTTTACATCTTTCATGATGTTTAATTACTTTGTTTTCTTCTTCCCAGTTTCACCAAGATGACCATCTCTGGTTTCAGCAATTAGTTTTAAGCTCCAACAAATGCAGGCTGGCCAATTAGCCGTCAGTTGTCACTCTATTCCACTGATTTCAAACTGAATGATGTTATAAAGAATAAGCAATTGGTTATTTAAACACAAACCTGTACATGAGCCTCTCAATAAAATCCTCTTCCTTCATCCTTAAAAGAGACTGTCGAGTCTCTTCTCCAAGTGCTGACCAGAAATCCACTAATGTGTCACAAGAAAGCCTGGCTGTATGCAGTGCACATGTTTCTCTTGTTCCATGTCCTCTACCATAACCAGCCATCCCTTGGCTTATCCAACCCCGCCCTCCCCCACCACAGGCGTCAGGATAGAGCAATTCCCTTTCCCGTTCCCTTGCTCGTGCACTGTCAAAAACCTGATTTCAAGTAGAACATCAGCTGCTAAAATATAAAAAATAAAAAACAGTGCAATTGGATAAATCGAATTTAATCTGCACTCACATTTTGGAGACCCTTAAGGGACTTTGAACACAAATAGCAGCTCAAAAGCGTCAAAGAGCCATCACGTGTTGTCGTCAAACCTCCCCAGGGATGGACAGATGGATCTTGAATTTCATCTTGGCACCCATTCATCATATTTGATTCTCCATCATTTTGATTTTTTGAGGCTTCTGACCGGTTGCAAGGAAGGTGTCCACTTACCCCCTCCTGCTGCAAAGACTTACCATACATAACAATCTGCAAGAAACCTTCAAGCAATAGTCCATTGCATCTAGAACAGTACATGTTTTTACGAGCTTGCTCAAAAAGGGTTTGCTTGTCGATCCGTAGTAGCGTCTGTCGAGCTTGTGGTGACAACTCAATCCAGAACTACACCACAAGTACATAAAACTTTTTACTGAATGGTCGTAACTCACTTCATTTAAAGCATTTCTCAAATTCTTAGGAAGGTAAAACCAAACAATTCTTGTAAATGCAACAATCGTGCAAAGAAGCTATATGCACTAAAAGATAAGCGCAAACTGAAAAAAAAAAAGAGGAGGTTGGGAATCCAAAATTTTCAATTACCCAATTGGCTCTGGTTTCCAATGGATTGAAACCCACCAGTACTACATCAAGAATTCTCATTAACAGACTTTGGAACCATATTTCAATTAAGTTCTTATTAAAATGATCAAAAGTACTAATTCAAACGCTAATACTTGTCCCCTAAGCAACCAGACAGAGCATTGAAATGTCATTGCCTCAAACAGGATTCTATCACCCAAAAAATGGTTGACATTATCCAGTCACCAAACCCAAAATAGAAAAGCTACTACTACTAACACTTGTATACCCAATTGTAACTGCCAGAGAATCACAATCTCTATCATAAAGTAAACTACATATGTATATACATAATCCAGGTGTTGCAGTGGATCTATTGAACAGAACACTAATTATGTAAACACACATAAATACTAAACAATACCCAAAAGTTAAAAATTAGAAACCAACATCACTGAATAACTTGGGCAGCAAGATCCAATCCAAATCAAATTACGAATACAAAACCAAAAATTAAAAATAAAATAGATAGAAAAACACTGATCCAATTAAAACCCAATACATACTCAGTCATAAAGAGAAGGAATTAATTACCTTCTGGAGCTGATTGTAGCTAACATCAACTCGGTGTTTTGACCAGAACCCATTGGCAGAAAGCGAGTAAACGCCCGATGATGCATTACTGAATTGCTCATTTCTCTGTGCTAATCCTGGCATCTTATTTCAAATCAATTTTTTTTTTTGAATTATTTGTTTTGGTTTTTGAATTATAGTAAGATGGATTTATCCATCATCAATCTCTTACAAATATTTCTACACCCTCATTTCCAGCTAAAAAAGGGATCGAAAAACCGATCGATTCAAAGAAAATAAATCGAGTCAGAATTAACTTGAATTTATTAAGGATCGACAAGTAATGGGTTTATTATTAACAATAAAAATAATTTTATGGGATCGATTTGGAGGGAAAGAAAGAAGAAGAATAAAGGGTGAGAGTTGTAAGAGATCGATAGAGATATAGAGAAGAGAACGTAAAAGGGGTTTTTGGGTTGATGACGATGAGATTTCGTACAGCGTTTTGCTTTTATATATGGAGAGAGAAAGAGAGAGGCTGGCAATGGAAATTTTTTTGTATTGTGATAGAGAGCTGTGGTGACAGTCTGACAGACGGTTAAAATGAAGAGAGAGAGGGGGAGAGAGACTACTGGTTGGATTATAATTTATATATATATAACAAAAACATATTAATATTATTCCAAATTTCATATGAAATAAAATTCATGAAAGGAAAATTCGAGGTGTCGTTAAAAGTGGAAAGATAAGAATTTAATACTCCTCTCTCATTTTATAATAAATATTTTAATTTTTTTTTAATATATCTCAATTTAATTATCTTATTTTTTAATATAAAATAAATTTTATCTTAACATTATAATAATATTATTATTAAATAACACGTTAAAAAATATAAAATTAAAAAAATTAAAAAAATAAAATAAAATTAAAATAATAAGTATTTCCTCCATTCAAACAAAAAAAAAAACTCATTTTTCACTTTTATTCATTCTAAATTATAGGATATTTTCTTTTTTCGCTTGATAGTTGATTTATTAATTTATTATATATTCTTGTTTAATATTTCACCACATCATATTTTTATTAATAAATAATTAATATACTAAACAACATGTTCGTATTAAAAATATGAATATTTGATTAGAAAATAATACATATTAATTTTAATAAAATATTTAATTTATCATATTATTATATTTTTTGTTTGTGATTAAATAAAACTACAAATGTCTCTATTTATAATGATGAATATAAAAATTTGGAAGCATAACAGTGTATTCTTAAAATGTAAAATTAATAAATAAGTAAAAAATTTAAAAAAGATAAAATTTTTAGGAACGTGAAATTCATAAAATTTGGAAAAGCAAAGATTTGGCGAAAATAAATTTGACTAGACTTAAAAATTTTAAAACTAAAATTTTATAATTGGTGAGACTTAGTATTATGAAATTTTATTAATTTTTAAAGTTAATATTAAAAAAATTAAATAATAATTATATTAATATAAATAAAAAGTATTTATAAAAAATATAAAATAAAAATTATTATTTTAACTAAATTATCACATGTAAAAATATAAATAGCCTATTGTGGAATGAAAATAATATATTTTGTAATAATCTTAAAAAAATTAATATTTTGTAATAAATAAAAAAAAAATATTTTGTAATAAAGTTAAAATAAAAAAAATAATAATCATATATTTTATAATTAGAATATATATTATGAGATAAATATAATATATCTTAATCTCCAATATAATGGAAATTACCATTATTATAAATTTTTATTTTTAATCTCATCAATTATACTTAAAATAATATTTAATATAGTTTAAGGTTAAATAAATCTAATAGGAACTAACAAAACTTAAAATGATCAAGAATCGTTATAGTATCAATTTATCATCAAATAGAACTTAAAAGTGATTTGAAACTATGAACACCTTTACAATTTCAATCAATTATGATATATTATTTAAATTATTTATTGATTTGATATCAAACTTTTCTGATAATCAAATTGATTTTATATAGAAAACTTCTTATTTTTAATATGATCAATTATATTTAAAATAATATTTAACATAGTTTAAGATTGAATCAAATGAGACTTTAAATGATACTTTAAGTAATTTAAAACAATGAATATTTTTATAATTTCAATTTATTAAGATATATCCCCTCCGTCTCACAATAAAAATTTTAATTATAAATATATAATTATTAAGATTTTTTTTTTATATATTTTAACATTTTTAATTCATTTGTCACTTTAATTCATTTATTATATTAATCTCTTTTCACTTTCCCAAGTCTTTTACATTCTATATTTCTTAATTATTATCTCTATTTTCAATAAATAAATTATTATAATATTAAAATAAAATATAATTTAAATTATGAAATAAAAAAATTAAATTAAAATATATAAAAAAAATTAAAAAGTTTATTATGAAACTAAATGAGTATTAATTAATGACGTTATATGAAACTTGTTATTAGTTAAAGATTAATTTTTGGAATTATTATAAAAAGAATTACATATGTCCGAAAAAAATAGATTAACTTTTATTTTTTATTGGTTTCAAATTATAGATCAATTTTTTTTTATAAAAAAAGTTATTTTATTAATATATTTTTATTTAATATTTTATTACATCATATTTTCATCAATAAATAATTAATTAATTTTATTATATATGCATGTTAGGAATATAAATGTTTGATTAGGAAACTATGCATATTAATTTGAAAGCTATAATTTTGTAAGTAGCGAGATTTAATATTAAATAAAATTTTATTAATAATGAAGTAAAATTATAATTAATAAATAAATAATACTTATTTTCAAGATAATTATTTATTAATATAATTAAAGGGTATTTATGAAAAATAAAAAAAATATTATTTTAATTAAATTAACTAATTTTCTTAATATTTATAAAAATAAAAAAAAGGTCTTTTTTTTTCTGAAAGAGGGAATATTAACATTGAATTACGTTAAATACAATTTTAAGTATAATTCATCGTATTAAAAAATAAGAAATGTTTTAGTTGCACATTCTATAGCAAAATCTGGTGTTTGCTACGAGGAGGTGATTGTAGGTGAAGATGTTTCTTGTGTTGAAAGACATTTCCTAAGACTATGAAATAAAAGATTATTTTCAAAAAAAAAAAATTGTTATTAGTTTAGGGGTTGATTTGGCATCATGATTCGAGTTATTGTTAAAAAAAATTAACACGTAAAAACATATTTATTAAGACTAAAAAAATATTTTTTAACATAAATTTAACATTTTATAGTAATAAAACTAAAGCTTCATCAAAACATTTAAATAGTAATTTCTCAATAAAAAATATAATATTTTTTTTAAATATAATTTTCAAAATGTCAAACAAGTTATATAAGTAATAAAAACATGGCCATATCCAAGTCATGAAAAACTCAAATTTTGCCATATGAGAAATTAATTAGCTAACATATTTCACTTCACTTATTTTTATTATCATACTATTTAAATTCCCTTTTTTTTTTTTGGATTCTATGGAATGGAGAGATGTCAAATAAAATTATCAATGAGTTTTTTATTTAGGAATAAAATCATAAAATTAATTTTAAATAAATTATAAATTAAAATTTTTTATATAAATATAAAAATTTTCAAAAAATTAACCTGAATGTACTGAAATGATGTAAAAAAATAAATTTAAATGAGGAAAGTGAATTTTTTTTTATAAGCTAATGAGATTTTTTTTTGGATGGTGGGTTTGGGTTTCACTCCATCCCGTTATTGGTATCATACTTATTTTTTGAATTATGAAATCTCGGAGTTCAATTAAAATAAAATTTACAGAAAAAAAAAATCTAATGAAATATTTAGTCAATCTTTTATTGTGTTCATTTTAATCTTAGCTAACCAAAAAAGATAAAATGAAAGAGTTTTATTAAGTGTTGTTCTAATGACAAAATTAGGATTTCAATCAAATTAGTAAAATGAATGTTTTGATTAGGTTATTGGTGAAACCAATTTTACTAACTATTTAAAATAAAAATCATAACCAAGTTACTTCATTTAAAAGATAAGGAATCAACAAGTTAGTTCATACAAAACACAATGATTAAAATATAATAGGAAAATTAAAATGTATATTTTTGCTAAAAATTAAAAAAAGTTTAAGTTGTGTTTGAATGTATGAATTTAAAATTAAAATTTTAATTTTAATTTTAAACATTATATTTTAAATATATGATTTGAAATATATAAATTTATAAATTTTATATTTGAAGGAATAAGAAATTTGAAATTTTAGATTTTAAATTTAAAAAAAAAAAAATTAAAGATGAAGATAGTAAATCTAAAATAACTTGGTAAAAAAAGAATATTTTAAATTTTAAATTTTTGAAGGATTAGATTTTACTAGATATTTAAATTAAATTTAAATTGACTTGATTTTAATGATCAAAATAAAGAATTTGACTCAAATCTAAATTTATAATCTAAATTTTTTATTATTTAAACGGACCATTAATTCATTTCAAATCTCCTTCCCTAATATTAAAAGAAAATATATTTTGTTCAAAATTAGGAAAATAAAAAAATATTTAAGTACTATACATTTGCTAGATATGGCTAAGAAATTTGAGTTTTCATCATCCATCTTTATATAAAATCAACAAATAAGTTCCTTTAATTAATTAAGGAGATTTTCTAAATTTTCTAAACATCAATCAACCATTGTAATAGTGTGAAAAATTAAGAAAATATAAATTATTACCATAGAGATTTGATATTTAATATAAATTATTTTAAAATTAATTTATTTGGTCTAAAATTTAATAAAACTTAATAACTCCATTCAATTTAATTGTAATCTCAAAATTAATTGTGTCGTCTATATAAATTTTTTGTCTAAAATTAACTGGATCAATTATATAATTTTTTTTTCACACTAAATTATTTTCGATAAGATTTTTTGATAATTATAATATTTTTAAATTATATTATATTTTTTTCATTTAAATTAATTTAAGAAATATTTAGTTAGCTGATTAAATATCTCTAATTATAAATTATCAATATATATATTTCTATTAAAAAAATTTATATTATTTAATTAATCATTAAAAAAAATTTAAATTATGATAAAAAAAATTTTTAATCGGTAAATCATATAAATTATAAAGTATATTATAATTCGCGAATTCATAATCACAATTTTATATTAGGAACATATTGCTACCAAACACTTTTTAAGTCTTATCATTTTCTTTTTTTCTTTCCTGTGATCTAAAATTTAATATTTAATATAATTTATTTCATTGGACCAGACACAGACATGTGAAGGTAAAATTAAATTATTTCAACATTTCCGAAAAAAATGAGGACACAGTGACGACAGAATGTTTGATTTTAGGTTTTTAACAGACAAAAATGTCATTTTAAGTTTTTAACGAAATGACCAAAACGCCCTGGACTGACAAAAACGACAGAATTATTTCATAATAATTACAGTGAAAATAAAGTAATAAAAATAAAAATACATATAACCAGTCTAATTAATTTTAAGATAAAAATTAAATTAAACGGAGTTGAATTAACTAAACACTGGGGGGTGTTTAGATAAAAATTAATATTTTATTAAAATAATCAATTTTATTAAAAATGAGCGTTAATCATAAAATTTCTCTCCTAACTTTTAAAGTTTGTATTAAATATTAAAAATAATCTAGTTTCATAATTTTCTCTTAAAATACAGCTTATAACTTTTAGTTTCCTATTCAAACACTCTCTAGACTAATATTTGGAAATCCCAATTCAGTAAGATGTATAAGACATCACATATTTTGTCTCTTCGATTTATTTATTAATCTTGTTATAAATAAATATATCTTTTCACAGTGTAATTTTTTTAATGTCAAAGCAGCTTATAGGCGGCATTACTTCAATATATTAATATATTATGATAAGTTTTAGGAATTAAATATATATATTCAGTGAGATTGGAATCTTATGCAATATAAAAATTAATATGATTTGGGTTTATAGGCTTATAATTAAATAACATATATAATTAAATATCATATTTAACTAAAATTAGTGTTAAACATTATAAAAAAAATCAATTTTTAAATATTAATTATGGCTAATTATTTTCCTTATCAATTAATATTTGCATAAAATATTGTAGGTCTGAATATTTAATATAAAATATTAATCCTTTAAGTTGGTGGTTGTATTGTTTATTTTTCCTAAACTAATTTTTTCATTATTCCTAAAAAAAAAAAAATTTAGAACTTTCAAAATTAACTTTTATGTTCCAACTATTGAAGAAATTTTGTCAGGCTTGGTAAAAAAGGGAGTTTAATTTAATGGCTTAATATATTTTATTTTTGTGTGTTTAATTAATTATATTATGTATTTCTAATTTCACCAATATTTTCATATATTATTATTATTTTTTGTTGAGAGGGTATGTGCTTTACCAGCCAAAATTGGGAAATAAGAGAAGAAAATTTGAGCTAAAAAGTATAACTTTATTAAATTTATTAAAACCACAAATATATAAAATATTTTATTAAATTTAAATAAAATTAATATGTACTACTAATCATTATTAGTGAATCTACTGTTACTAATTAGTTATTACTAATACCTCTTAAATGTTATAAGTATAACTTTTTATATTTTTTTAATTAACATGCTATATATAACTATACCATTATTTTTATTAATTAGCAATTGTATATATTATAGTAACTCATCAATTTAGATATAATTATTTATTAATATTCAATAATTCATAACTTTTCATTTTATAATCACATATAATTAATAAATTATATATATTATTATTATTATGCATATAAAATATATGAAAACATGTAAACAATAAAAAATTATATTTTAATTAATAAATTGATTCAAGTATTTAAATTTTGATATAATTAATATTGGTATACAGGTTGCGACAAATCTGGATTAGAATTAACATAAAGGTTCAGAACCATATCATTAATATTATACGGTTGGGGATAGTTGGATATTTAACAGATTTTTATAAATTTTTAACTTAATTTTCTCTACTTAAATACAATTTTTCATTTACTATTGTTACCGTAAATAGTCTTATAATATAATTATAAATTTCTAATAAAATATTTTTAAACAAGTTCAAAAATATTATTTTGAGAATATCATAAACTATTCAACACACTAATTAAAATTATTTAATTAATATTAGAAGTACAAAATAAAAGATGTTATTACATGGATAAAAAATGTTATATATTTTATAAGTTATAATCATAATTGTGATTAATATTGAAATTATAATTAAAGTTAAATTGTTTTTTTTTTTTTTTTGGGAAAATTAAAATTTTTATTTTACTTTGGTAAGTAAGATCATCTATATAATTAATGTACATTCATCTTTTAAAATCATTCATTTTAATTTTGCACATATAATTAATATTATATTAATACTAAAATTACGTACGATAAATTAATTATAATATATGATTCTTTGTCTAAGAAAATCAACATTCTTTTTCTTGAATAATCTTGTCTTATAATTCATCATAATTTGCAGTTTATGGTAATATATTTAGTAAAAGTGATACAAGAAATTCACAAGCTTAATCTTCTTTTATTTGAATGTAAACAATGAAAATCATTTAATAATTTATAATAATATCTATTACTTAAAAATTCTTACACTTAATCTTTTCCTACTTGAATGTAAATAATAAAAATTATTATATCATTTGTAATGATATTTATTATAAAATTTTACATCATAAAAAATAAAATAAAAAAATTAAATGTATAATTAGCTACATCATACTATAATATTTTAGCAATTACAACTTTATAATTTTCATAAAGTTTATTTTTCATAATTAAAAAAATAATTTTTTATCATTTAATATATTCATCTCATTCAATCTTTAAATGAGACGAATTTTATTTATTCCATTAGATGAAGTTAATAACTATCAAAATTATTATTCATATCTTTCACAATTGTTATTCAAATCTTTCATAAAAATGGTCATCGGCATGCCATTCATTTTAGGATTTACTGTTTAATTTTACTGAAGTAATAAAGTATTTGATCATTGGTTTTTTTATAACATCAAAATTTTAAGAACAATAATTTCCTAAAATAATATGATGATTTAAAAAAAAAAAAAAATATCTACATGTTTTTAGAAATGAAACCAAAGTGCTTTAGAAAAAGGAAATGAAACCAGAGAAAAAAAAATTTAACTCTAAGCATCTTAACCGGTCAACTTCTTCGTTAAATTTAGAATCCTCTCAAAATCTATAATTGGAACTTTTTTATCTTCCTACTGTAAAAACTCAAAAATTGAAAAATAAGTCAATGGTAGACTCCGAAATCATAGGCGACAATGCTTCCTCTCTCATTTGCTTTTTCATAAAAAATTGACCAAGAAAAAAGTGCACTACGCGACAATAAAAAAATAAAGAGAGAGAAAGAAAACCAAAAGAACCATAATAGATGAACAAATGAGACGAATTCATCGCTTATTTTTATCCTCTTCCAATAAAATTTCAAAATTTAAAACTGCATTCCTGATAATAAAACCTTGCTAATTATTTTAATTAAAGAAAAATTATTAGATAGGAAGAGAATATATTTTTATTATTTATATAAAAATAAATTTATATTAATATATTTTAATTTTAATTATATTTTATATGAGTTAGAGTCGTATTAATAATTTCTCTTAGAACGTGATAGATGCCGGCTGCCCTACTTCTATTTGATACCCAACTGATGGAATTGTCAACACAAATTGATGAGGTGGCACTCCCGTTCATTTTTCGCACTTCTCTCCTCCCATGATTTTCGTCTCTCTTTTTAATATTTCAATAATTATATATATATATATATATATATATATATATATATATATATTAAATACTGAATTAACTAAAATAATGATTTAAAAATATATCGAATTGATTAGTTATTTAAAAAAAATTGATTGGATTTAATTCAATTTAATTTAATTTATAAATTAATTTAATTTAATTTTTTAAATATTAAACTCAACTAATTTAATTTTTTAAAATTCAAGTCGGTTATAACAAATGCTCACCCTTTCTTTATTTATCATTTTCAAATAGTGTAACCGTGTAAGTGCATGATATTTTTCCAAATATAAAACTTTTTAATAATTTTATTCATGGGAAATTTTATTATTTAAAAAAAAAATTCAACTCGAAAAACTAATATATATAAATATATAATAAAAAATTAAATTTAAAAAATTATTCACATATGTCGAGTAATAACTCTTTAAAAATTAAATTTTTATAAAATTAACTCATCAAAAATTAAATTTATGTAAGTTATCTCATTAATTATTTTCCATATTATTATGTTCTTATAATTTTTAATAAAATGTATACAAATCAATATTATATATAATAATTTATTTATTTATTTTTTAAGTAGTTCATATATAATTAATTCGTAAATCTGTGTTTTGTAGATTTTATTATTAAAAAATATTTTTAATTAATTTCATACTCATAAAAATATAACAATATATAAATATTATTATAAATAGAAAATATCCACATATGAAATTATTATATACTTATATAAATAATACTCATTATTGTAATAAATTTTTAAATCGATTTTTCGTCAATATTTTTATCTTTAAATATTAATATAAAAATTCATATTATTAATTATTCAATGAAAGAAAAAAAAAAACTATATAAGAATATAATGAAAACAACTATAATATATTAAAAGTATTATTCTATCATACTTATTTATTTATTTTTCTATATTGTTACTTTTTATTTTTCTTTATTTAATTTTTTTAAATAAGATTATTATATGAAAAAGAAATAAAATAAATATATTCTTAAACTTTAATATTAAGTACTCAATTAATTAAATAATATTTATGTTTAATTATTTTTTAAAAAATTTCAAAATTTATAATAAAAGATAAATCAAATAATAAGTATAGAAATAGTTTCAAATTTTTTTTATACTTCAGTTTTAATATATTATATATATGTATATAATAGATAAACTTATTGATATATTTTCTTTATACTAATATATAAAATTATAAAAATTAATATTTAAATTTAATAAATAATAATAATAATACTTTATATATATTAAATATTTAAAAAAATATAAATTAAAAATAATATTATCAAACACTTGCAAAATACGAGTTTATAAATAGTAATATTAATAATTTTTTTTCTATATGCTAAAATTTTTAAAGAGGATAAAAAGGAAATAAAAAAATTTAAATTTCTACCTTCTAGATAATATGGATATTTAAAAGTAATTATTTTAAAATGATATTTTAAAATTTAATTAATTTAATATTTTAATTTTAATTATAAATTTATGTGTATAAAATGAATTTTGACAATTGAGTGATCAAACATCATTAAATGGGTTAGATATTCTACTACTAAATTATTGATAAATGACTAGTAATTATTTCTATAGGCCAATGTTGCCTGATAATGGTGAGAGTGTTGCCATGGTTTCTTGTTTCTTAGGTTAGGTAGGGGTGCAAGTGTTGTCATTTTGTTGGAACATGTGGTCCAGCTAGAATAAGCCAATTTTCCAATCAAACTTATCAAATATTATCACAAATTCAATGTTCTAGATACATCTAATGCAAAATTAGCAGTCTTTAAATAAGATTATTAGAACAATAAAATTCATAAAGCCATCATTACATTAGCTTTAAGACATGTTGGAATATTATATTATTATCAATTTTTCAAGATTACTAATTAAGAAAAAACAATTCAGACAATATATTTAATTTAAATTTTTAAAATTTTTTATAGATTAAAAAAATCACAATATATTTAATTCAGACTTTTAAAAATTATATAAAATTAAGGTGATATTCAATTAAAATTTTTAAATATTTTAAAAAAACCTATAAAAATCGAGGATTATTTAATTAAAATTTTTATAGAGTTTATAAAAATTTACTAACATTTAAAAAGTTATTGATTTTTTAAAAAATAGATTTTTAAATATTTTGAATAATTTTTTATATGTTAATACTAATAAAATCTCTCAAAAAATTCTCTTCCACTATTTTACAAGATTTTGAAAAATTTTAAATATTTTTAAATTTTTATATGTTGACAGAAGAAATAATAAAATAAAATAAAAAATGAATAATTTTTATGTGTTAATGTTAACAAAATTTCTCCAAAAATTTTTTTTCACTTCTTCTCAAAATATTAAAAGACTTTAAATAATTTTTATTTTTTATATGTTGATAAGAGAAATAATAAAATTAAACTAAAAAATAATTGTAAATAATAAATTAATTTTTTAAAATTATTCATTTGAAATATATAAATTATATATAAATTTTATTCTTAAAAAATAATGATATTTTTTTAGTATTCATACGTTATAATATAAATAAATAAATAAAATTTTTTTTATTTACTTTTTCGATTGATCACGTGAAGAATAATATTTTTATCTTTAAACAAAAATATTATTGAAAGTGATATCTTTATCACATTGAACCTGAATCTTTTATTTTGAAAATATGTTTTATTTGATTTGATTTGTTTAATCTTATTATTAATTTTATGATAATCTTTTCTTGGATATGTGTAGAATATTTTAGAGTTTATTTTCTCAATTGATTTTTTTTAGATGGTAGTAATTTTTTTTAGATTATAGTAATTTCTAATGTATAAACAACGTAATTAGGGATAAATATATAAAAATAATTAATTTTTTATTTTTTAATATGACCACTAAAATTTTTATTTTTTAATATGAAATAAAATATATAATAAAATAATAAAATTTTATATATATGTATAAGTATGTTATCATACAATATTAAAAAATGTTATTAATATTTCTTATAAGATATTATTTTTTATTTTTTCATATATTAGCATAAGTATGCTTTTATTCATTATTATAAATATAATAAGTAATTAATATTATGTAAATTACTTTTTTTTAGAAGAAATATAAATTAATTTTCTAAAATAAGAATATTGTAAAATTCAAATAGTAAACTTATTTACATTCACAATATTATTATTATTTTTTTATTTTTAATAAAATATTATTATTAAAAGTAACAATCTATCATTAATATGAATTCAAATAAGAAAATTTAATTTTCTACAAATATCAAAATAGTTATTACAAATCAATTAAATTATATAAAAATTTATTTATATCTATAAAATAAAAATATATAAAAATCATTCATAAAATCATAAATTTTACAAAAATTATTAAAAATTCATAAAATTTTATAAAAGTCATTCACTTAAAAAAGTCTACAAAAATCATTAATTCTCTTAATTTAATACATCTTTAAATAAATAAATTAAATAATTAAAAAATAAATATTTTAACTCATAATTTGATATTATAACAATTATAACGAAATATAATTTTATCAAAAATTTTTATTTTTTTTTATTTAATTTATTTTTATATTAATTTATTTATCTAAAATAATTATATTTCATCTGAAATTTTCGTATTACTATTAAACATTTAAAATATTCAAGATTTATTACACATAAAATTTAACACTGTTTTATAACATATATTTTTAGATGATGATTTTATAATAAAAAACTGGTAGGTTTTTTTTCTTTCTAAAAGTTACTATTACATTAAAAATAAAATATTTCCCAACAACTAGATTATCTATATTTTATGTGCAATAACATAATTAAGATCAAAGCAGCAGTTGCATACATTTGTTAAATTGAAACAACTGTACAATAATTTCTCTCTTAAGGTTTGCATCGAGTCCACGTTCAATTGTAGCCTTACCTTCAATCACCACATCTTCCATCATTGCTCAGCTACCACCTATTTCAGGTGTCCCCATACCAGATTTTAACTTCAGATTTTCAAAATGCAAAGTCAAATCATGTTGGATTTTCCGAGCTAACAATTCAATAGTTGAATATAAAATATTAATTTAAATTAAATTAATAATTAAAAATATTTTATGATGTAATAAATTAAAAATTTAAATTTAAACATATCAATTATTTATTATTAAATTTACAGCTAAAATTGCATAAACATGATATATTATGTTTATATAAATATGAGACCATCTTAAGAAAATTGTGGACAAGTTCTAAGATAATTATTGTTCTCCAACATTCTAATTTTAAAATAATTGGCATAATTTATTTTTTCATATAAGAATTTAGTTTTCTTGTTCTCCTATTTGAAAATTTTGTTTTTACAACAATTCAAGTGAAATGATTTTGTTTTAATTTTGTATTTGAGAGAAAGTAGCTCATAGAATTTAATTTTTTTTTTTTTTTTTTTTTGAAACTTGAGAACTTGTCCTATCTGAGAACTTGTCCCAATCCCAAATTTCATGAGTTGCTTCTTTTTTTTTTTTTTTTACCTATTAATATTTATTATAATAATTTATTTATTAATTAAGTAGATATATTATTATTTAACATTTATTATTCAACATTCAGCTATAGTCAAAATATAAAAAATATATTTATTTATTTATTTTAATTCTAGATCATAAGTAAATAATAAATTAAAATATTATTAATTATTAATTTATTATTTCATACAAATGAAATAAATACCACAATATACAGATATAAGAGCATAATAAAAAAATAATTTGAATACCTACTCACATATTTAATCTAATAATAATTTTTTAAAAATAAAAATAAAAATAACTTATAATTATATTTAATAAAATACATTAATCAATATAAAAGCTCACTTGAATTGATTTAATTATAAATTTTCAATATATATACGGACCAAATCTTAAAACCACAATGCAAACCAGGCGGACAAATAGCAGAAATAGCTTTTTCTTTCAATTGCTATAGCTCCAACACTATCATTCGCTCACCATTTGAATCACTTCATATATTTTTACAATCAATGAATGACCCTAACTAAAGCAAGTCTCCAAGGTTGAGAGATTAGTAGTTCAAACTAAATTAAAACTTAATTAACATCAAAGAGATCAGCAGTTCAAACTAAATTAATATCAAACCTTCATTATTTTTATCCATCACTTGACAAAAAACAATCCGAATCTTCTATTACATTCGATATCCCATCTCTTAATTTATGTAGTTCTATATATATCAAATTACTTTTTTTTTTTTAAAATATTTTGATAATTAACAATTTTTCATTAATAATATGACACATAAAGAAATACATAGAACAGAAGATGAGTCACTAAATAAGACAAGAAATTCAGATTGAACAAAAGATCCTCAACACCACAGTATCTTTCTTGGCTTAAAATTTAGAATCACAGCTCATTACAGTATCAATACATATGTACATCAAATAATACCACGCACAAATTGAAAATAATCTTACAGAATATTATACAAGACATGCCAATCTTAAAGAACGCTGCACAATAATTCTATCAGATCATAATTTCTCATTTAACTGCAACTTCATCTTACATCTCAATTAATATATAGCTTTCAGACTTACAGTTAACTATTACTCTAATTAACATTCTCAACAATATCTCAAACAATCAACTCACATGTCATCCAAGCAAAACTCCCTACTGGACAAGTTCCTAACACACATTTTAAATATTTGTTAAGAATCCTAAAACAACAATTTTCCCCACTAGGGCAAGTTCCTCTACTTCACATATCTAAAATCCATATTTGTCCTCCATATACTGTAAACATTGCTAATATCCTTTCAAGAGATATATGCATAGAAATGGCAGTTGATTTTTTCAGTTTCATCTTTCAGCAGCCAAAGCGTTTAAATCACAAACGAATTATTAGACTGTCAAACAGACATGATCTCATCATCAAACATTTAAAAGATGACTAAAATATATCAACTCCGTGCAGCTCCACACTTACCATGAATAATTTAATGTGCATCAAATACTTCTCCATCAAAACTTTCTGAACCCATGCCCCGACTTCCCCTGCAATAACTTTCATGTTCTCCTCAGAACCACACCTACCCATAAGTTTCTTACACTACGCATGGCTGAGGTTGAAGGGAAGCAAATTGGAGGATTATCTTGCTTTGCGTCCAATCTTTATTAGGTGCACAAAGGTAGTTAATTACACTCCAATTTTGGAATGTAAAAATTTTTCACCCTATAAAAAGAAAATATTTTATGATTACTATTCCCTTCCCTTCTAACTAATCAAAGACAATAAAAATATTTATTCCCCATTTATTACTTAGTTTTAACTTTCCAAACACCAAGTAAATATCTTCTCCATTTCTATCCTACTCGTTTCCCCTCCTTTTGGTTTCCTCTGCCCTTTTATCCCAACTTGGATCTTCTATCATTTGTGTGTCTCATCTCCTGTCCCATACTATTTTTATGCGCCACATTACATATTTTTTCAAAGTGTTTTGACAACCAATATTTTTCATAAATGACATAATATATAAAAAAGAAAATGAGAGAGAAAAATGAAACACCCAAGGGAACAGAGAAACCAAACTGCTTTTAACCTTGCATGGTAATGCACATTCTCCTACACTATTTAACATTATGTTATGCTACATTTCCTAATAATTGCTTGGTAAAAAAAAAAAAAAAAAAAAAGAAAAATCAAACCACCTACATCGTCCATGGACGTCTATCAGGGAAAACCTAGTGCATTGAATTAGTTGCCCCATGAATTTCACTTTTTGCAGAACCACCAAATTCAAGCATCCTATAGCACTGAAACTGGCCAAATTCCAAATTTCCCTATCAAAATTCATGCCGGAATCTACACAGGTAGAAACCAAAGAGAAAAGAGACAGAAGCACACTCTTAAAGAAATGGCACTACCTCTTCCCATAACCAAAGTAGAGAATATCGCTTTTTAGATTCAAGGAAGACAAAAATCTTGACGAACCTTAAGGGATATGCACAATAAACAAGCCATATACAACCAAAATCACTACATAAAAACTCTTTTAAGAGTATTCCCAGCAACTTTAAGCAATAAATAATAGTTCCTGTGTGACGAGTTATAATAGCCAACATATCCAAAACAATAATATCAAAGGCAAACAACAAGCTTGATACATGATCAGACTTTTCCTATTGATGATATTTTGTGATTGCCGTTATAAAGGCATATCCATATATACTTCACCAAACTTGAAAATACAGTATTTGAAAAGGAATGGCAGGTAAATTTAACTAAAAAGTTTTTTTTTTCTTTTACTAATCTTGATTGATTGGAAACACTTTTTCTGCCATTATCACACACAAATTCAACAATGCATTTTAGTTATTAGGAAAAACATGAGCATCAAGACAAACCAGTTCGAGAAAGACTACAACCACATGGACAGTCCACAATATCCAAATCAGTCAATATTATCTCAGCGGCATTCATTAATTGAAATTTCATTGCTGAGAGAGATAATTTGATAAAAAAAAATTCTACATTTTGTAGAAGATATCTAAAGCACTCATATGCCAAAACCAAAAACTGCCCGTATCTTATTCAAAATGAGATCCCGCCATCCTCGCTCCGTGTTCTCCACCACAGTAGCATTTCCATATCTACACCAACAATAGCAAAACACAAACTTTAAGTCTAACAAGCAGAAGAACGATTATTTCATCTATTTTTGAAATAAAAACCAACTAACCTGTCTTCCTCAGGAATGTCAGTATGCATCACCTTCACAACAGTAAGTCCAGGTTCAGGCTCATCCAAAGTAAGCCTTACCTGCAACCATCAATTCCAAATCTTTAATGTTTAAATTAAAATAATCAAAACATAATCCAAAGTCCATTCAATTCAATAACATTCACATATTTATAGCCAAAATCCAACAAATTTACAAAAACTATAGCTTAACAAGAGCAACTCACAGTTGAAACAACCCCATCAGGCCAACTCCCAAATCTCCACTTCTGCACAATGAGCTTTCCCTCTTGCAACTCTACATTAGTCCCTGTAACTGACCCATCAAAAATACTAAATTCTCCTCCAACCTCTTTACTAATTCTTGCGTTACTCTGCGTAAATCCTTTCCATCTATTCTCATCCATCAATATCTCATACATATCCCTAGCTCTGCAACTAAACTTCTCCGTCACACTTATTGTCTTAAACCCTTTTTTAGATTCTTTCTTCCCCTCCTTTTTTTCCCCCACCACCTGCACCACCGCCTCCTTTACCACTGCCGCAGCCGATTGCCCCTTAGGCGCAACCTTTTTCACTTCCATTTCATCCTTAGCAGGACCACCTTGAGCCATACTCCGAACATAAAGCCTAATTTTCTCTTCAATCAAAGGTTTCCCTTTACTCACCATAGCTTCCTTCAATCTTTTCCCAATTGGGCCATCATCCCTAATAGTAACCCTAATTTCAGGATCCTCATCAGCATTCTCATCCGAAATATACGGAATTTCAACAGATCCATCAACTTTAAGCAAAGATTTACCATCAGAATCTTTAGCTTCACCTTCCCAAGAAACGGTGACGTTTAGCTCGTACCCAGGTATAATTTTGCCTTTACGAACATTAACATAAGCTTCACCATCAACTTTTTCAAGATTCTTGGTCTTAATAAAAAGATTACCTTCACCATCAATAATAGAGAGGTTAGAGAGAAGTTTGGAAAGGAGATTTCTTGACCATTCCAAACAATTCGTTTCTGCCCAATGCCAGTTGTGAACATTAGCGCCGTCTGGTCTTTCCTCTACGATCCAGCGCTTGTCACCTTCTCCGTACTTCGCCATTGGAGATGAACAGAACTTGAGATGGTGAGAGTTCAGAGACAGAATGCAAGAGATATAAAGAGAAAAGAGGGAAGCTATCAGGAATTTCTGGAAGGTTCAACTAAAGTCGGAAGGCTCTAGAATTTTTTTAGACTTTTGTTTAATTTAATTTAATTTACTAATTTTTGTTTTTCCCGGTAATCAGGGATTGCTCTTAGAAGGATCTAGAACCATGTTTTAATTAGGGTTTTGCAGCTATAAAGAAGAAGGAACAAGAACAACAGTGAGAGACAGAGTCAACTACTATGAAATACAATGGCTCTACCACTTTGTGGGAGTTCTTTGGGTTGGGAAAATGGGCTCACCTGGTCCAAGCAAATGGGTCCAATTCATTAAGCCAATCCATACACAATTTGGATTTACCATTATATTTCCTTGAAAGAAAGGTTTATATATTGAGAATATTATATAAATATACTATTTTTTATTTTATTTTTTTAATTTTACTGTTATTTTTTTTTTTTTTAGTATATGTTTAATATATATGTAATATATTTTTTGTATATGTCGTATTTTTAAAAAAATATTTTTAACTATACAATATTTTTTAAAAAAAAATTACTAACTGTAAAAATAAAATACTTTTTTATTTTTTTTAGTATTTTTGAAAAAATCCCTAATATATTCTTTACCTAATTACTTAAGAATTAGGATTTTAATCTTTTATATAACTATATATAAGCAATGCATTGACCCCAATTCTTATACATAAAATCAGTATAGTCTTCAAAGTTTCCATAAAGACACAAATCTTCTCTATCATATATAATAATGGCGCAAGTTCAAGTCCCTGAAGAAATTAATGTATCAGATGGTGAGTGTAGCAGCAACTATGAATATGGAAGTGATGATATGGAATATGACTCTGACGACAACAATAATGAACACAACAGCAATTCATTCCAGCAAGAAACTAATAATGAACACAACAACAACAACAACAATTCATTCGAATCTGTTTATTGCTGCTACCCTCTTTCTTGGATAGAAAAAACACATTTAGCAGATGGTAATCAAATTATAATGCCAGAATCAGCTCTTAATTCTCTTCTAACCCTGAATTTGAATACTTATCCTATGCTATTCAAAATCGAAAACAAGGTCAATGGGCGAAAATCTCACTGTGGAGTTAGTGAATTCATTGCAGAAGAAGGTACAGTATTTTTCCCAAATTGGTTGATGAAATTTATGCAGATTCAAGAAGGTGATTATATTAACGTTAAAAGCACAAATCTTGATAATGGAACTTATATAAAACTACAACCACATTCAGTTGATTTCTTAGCCTCTGTCCCTAATCCAAAAGCTGTATTAGAAGAAAATCTGAGTAACAAGTTCTTTTGACTGACTACTGGAGATGAAATCAAGATTAAATATGAGAATAAAATCTATGATATTAATGTTATAGAAACAAAACCATCTTCTGCAATTAGTATTATTCATACAGATTGTGAGTTGGAATTTGCTGCTACTCTGGATTATAAAGAGCCTGAAAAACTTGAAGAAGTTGCAGCAGAAAATGGAAAGTTTGTGGCATTTAGTGGGTTGAGTAGAAGATTGGATGGAAAAACTTGTCAACAGAAGGAGGACATAACAGATACAATTAGGAAACGCCTTGATCAGAAGACAAACAAAGAGAGAGAGGTTTTTGTTGAAACAGAGAATTCTAAGAAAAAACAGTTTCAGCCATTTACAGGCACCAAGTATACATTAGGAGGCTGATATCATTAATTAGTTTATATTCAATGTTTGTATTTTCTTCTTGTTGTTCTTAATATTGATATCCAATGTTTTGTTATTTTGCCATTTTTAATTATGGTTTTAAATTTTCCCTTTTTTCAATAGCATATTCATTATCAATAAGTTCTTATTTAGTGATACTAGAAATTTTTGTAACTGGGAAGTCTTGAATGTCTTTGAAATGTGGCAATATCGAGTAGTTTTATAATTAAACAACTCAGATGCTAAAAGTAAAACACAATTAATTTTTAAATGTAGAGACCACTAAGTTTAGTTTAATTTAAATGGCATGGCAATACTCAAAAATTACAATTACTACAAATACTGATATTAATTTACTGTTAGAGTTCAAATAAACTGATGACAAATCTATAAAATATAATAATAATACTATTTTAAGTTATATTGTTGAAATCGTATATATACTTATAATTATATTATATTTTGATGCGTATATTATTAAAATAAAAAATTAAAAAGGGTGAAAATGAGTTAAGAGTACGACTTTAAAAGAATATTTATAAAAGTAAAATTATAGTTAATATAAAAATAAAATGAAAGATGAATAAATATAAATTATAGGATTAAATCAAAATAAAGATTAAGATAATATATGCATTGGGCGTTTGAATTTCATTATTCCAAAACTCATTATTTCTTATTTCTCAAAATTACTTTTTGATAAAATTTATTTTTTATAATTAAAAAAAAACAATAATTTTACCTAATCACATCATTACTTTCGGCTTAATTTAATGGATTTTAAATTCTCAACTGCGACATAGTTGTAATTTGGATTTCTCTATTGTATTTGAAATCAATTCCAGCAACTAATCATTTATTATTTTTCCTAATCCAATGACAGAGTGTGTTTCTTATTTTCCTAATTCAAGTCAAATTAGGACTGCTACAGAATTAATTAACAAATTGAAAAGAGATACTCCATACATAAATTATAAAAACAAAAATAAGATTATATCGGACTTTAACACGCCCTCTACCATGCGTTCTTATGCTTAGGAAAAAACAGAAGTAAATAGACATTGATGTCGATCTACAGACACTTCTGTAATTCTCTATACCTAATCGGAAATCACATCTTGAACATGGTGATCAAATCATAATGCCCCCTGTCAGCTTTCGAGTTGATTTTCCGATGCTTTCGAAAAGTTTCCAAGCGACGGATTTTGGCATGGTGGAGTTTCTTAGTTTCCTGCAGTTGCCCAATTGGATGATGTAGAATTTGCAGCTTCAAGAAGGTTAAGATGTTAGTTTAACGAGTGTTGGGATTGAGAGGGGTAATTATATAAAGATTCAACCACATTCAGTGATTTCTAGGGAATTTTTAATCCTAAAGCTGCCCTAGAAGAAGATTCGAGTTACTAGAGATACTATCATGATAACCATAATGATAAAAGTTTTTGTATTGGTATAGTAGAGGCTAAACCATCTTCTGCTGTTTGCATTCTTGATGCTGACTGTGAGGTTGATTTTGCACCTCCTCTGAATTACAAGGAGCCCGCTGTGAAACCGGCAGAGGCAGTTTGTTCCATTTACTGGTTTAGCAAGACGTTTGGATGGGAAGACTGGAGACAATTGATGACGCAGAGTTGGGACCAAGGGAAAGATAGCGTTTGGTTCCTCTGATTCTAAAAAGAAATCAAAAGATTGTCAAGCCTGAAACTCCAAACAAACATCAGTTTCAGCCATTCACAGGGAAGAAATACACTCAGTCAAGCTAACCATTTATTATGATTATTTATCTAGAGTTACTATTTAATGATTATTATTACCAAACCACTTGATTGTTTTAGTTTACACAAATAGCTCCAGTCGCAGTCACATAACTTCATGCAGCTGACTTCTAGCAAAACCAAAAGCAATTCAAACTTCCAGAGTCCTCGGCGTGATCACGAGTACAAAAATAATAATTTTACAATTAAAAGATTTGAAGCAACAAAGTTAATTACAATTGAGAGTAAAATATGTGGTCTAGTGTTCAAAGTTTTTAATTCAATTCTCACATATACAAAAAAAACAAAGACTGATTCATTAATTATAGCAATTTTGTTGAAGAACCAGTTTAGTGTTCGGAAGTCCCAGAAGCATCAAAACAACTTTGATCAAAAGCAGATACAAAGGGAGCACTAAAACATAAAAATTTCCAACTCCAATTAAGCAAAGTAAAACCTAAGAGGCACCAGCAATTTAATTTTGGGACATGTCCATATTTCTTGGACAATTCTCTAACACACCATAACACATATATAAGAAAAAGAATAGTCATGTCCTGTGTCCATGCATGCTGCTCTACAGTATATCAAAACATGATAGAAATGAGACTAGTGATTATAAGCTACACATGAGGATTTCTCTCTCCCCCTACAAGACACCTCCAGCATAGTCATATTGATGCAAAACTTGCAAGGATAAACTCACTAATTATCATAACATGTTTATAGATCAAAACATAGGAGAAACCTAGTAAATAGTAATTGGCAATTAAAGATTCAGGGAAACCAAGTTCATTGTTTGGGATTGAACACAAATATTGATAATATCATAAAATAAAATGTGCTGGAAACTTCAAATTCCTCTTACTTGGTTATAAATCAATCCAAGAAAGCTACAACATAGACCCAAACAATACCTATGCTATGAAAATTTCAATCTCTTATGGACAAAAGATAGAAGTTAACAATTGCAGCACTTGGAAATTTTCATCAGAAAATAATAAAACATTCATTTAACTGAAAACATATGATAAATTTAAAACCTCAAAAATTTTACAGTTTAAAACCTCAAAAATTTTACAGTTACCTAGTCGTGCTCCTTGAAAATTTCCAACAAAGTTGTCAACAATGCAGTCCAAAATGTGCTGGCATGGGGTGCAGCTTCACTGAAACATTTAATTACTTAACTGCTACAGAAAATATGTATATAAAGAATAGATGAGCTGTGAACCAATGAAGAAATTTTGATCCAAGTGCAAACAGTTGTTGAAAGATTATAATATACACATGCATTAGTTGGCTTGGAGCAGTGAAGCATACTTGAGTTTGAACTCAAAATTTCCAGTTCTTCTTTATCTCTGACAAAAGTTCATCTCGCTCATTCTACAATACAGTTCTCTGGTAACACAAGCCATCTATGGAGAATGCATACAGCCTTCTTTCCTAAATTTACTTATTCTAAAGATCAAATCTACCCGTAATCTTAAAACCATCACTGTCATCCGTATAACAGTAAAAGAAAAGTTAGAATATCACAAGCATATTTAATTTTCTTACAATAGAACCATATTTTTTTTGTTGCAACTTTGCAAGGTAAGCTAAACAACCACGAGAAGGAATTAAAACTCAATTCAACTCAATTTAATCTTAGTCTAAAAATTAATTAGAATCGGCTATATGAATTCTTTATTTTCACTCTAAATGATTTTAGTCGACGTCTTCTGATAATTGTAATACCTCTAAATCATATTGTATTTATCTCTTCTATGTTAATTTAGATTTACCTATTCCTTTCTTACTCTCTTCTATCACAATGTACTCAATTTTCCTAATTGGAACCTCCCTAAGTCTCCGCTCTACATGCCCAAACCATTTTAATTTTTATTCTCTCATATTGTCCTTAACTAAGTGGAATCTCATATTGTCCTTAATCAATTGGAATCCTTCTTTATCTCTAATGTTTTTATTACGTATATTATCCGTTATAGTATGACCACACATCTATCTTAGCATTCTCATTTCGACAACACTCATCTTCAATACATGTTTCTTTATTGTTCAACACTTACTACCATATAACATAGGCAATCGAATAGCCGTATAATAGAATTTCCTTTTTAATACTAGTAATGACAAGGAATTATGAGAAATAATTTTGTAACAATACTAGTATCAAATATCAAGTGGCAGCATTGGAAAATAGAATATGCAAAAGCAAAATCATGTAGAATACCTTACTCATTGTTTAGCTATTACATAAATATGATACAAATATGCAAGCACAAATATAAGGCTTGCACAACTGGAAGAAAATCACCAGTAAAAAATTGGACTATCACATTCAAACTGTCTACACTACTTTTAACACCTCCATTTATCATACAAAAATACCTTCGACATAATTGCAAACTTTCGTGCAAGCCATCAGAAACGGCTACAAACCATCTGAGAAGGTAGAATACAGGCGTCAATGCCTTTGATAAAAGTAAAGAACTAAAGCAAAATGTGAAATGTAAAGAAATAAGACGAGAATGTTGGAGTACCTAAAATCAAGCAATGAAATACAAACAGGTCATCCAGATGTCACAAATGAACTGCAGATTGTTGTCACATGATGATGAGCAATTAGTCAAACTGAAGCAATCTTTTCATGCCTTGATTGCAAATCTAGTTATTGACCAAGGTGAATCAGCAGATCTCTTAACTTTTATTTTACTAGATGCAACCGAGTATAGAATTCCATGAAATCAAGCCGGAACAGGAGGAACTTCAAATCAACATGTTGCTGCACTGGCAATTGAGATAAGAATCCTTCTAACAATGTTGTATATTCCTTGGCTATGGCATCCAGTTCCTGTGCCATGTTTCGAAGAAATTCCCCAGCACGTTGTGTTAAGGCTTTCCTGCCATCATTAATCCATGATCCAGGTTCTGAAGACTTATCTCTTGCCTGTTTTCGTGATTTGTTCTTGTCTTGAGAAGGTAAAGAGGATGTCATGGTTCTGCAAAAATAATAATAATAATAATAATAATAATAATAAAGCCATTTTAATTCAAAATATGCCCACTGAACTAAACAAATGACAACTTATAAAAAAAATGCAGTACTGCCCATAGATATGAATGCTTACCTTGCTTGCAATTCATGAATGCCTTCGTATAACCTATCTGCGTGACTTCTGAAACGTAATATAAGGTCAAACAAGACAAATAGTGACTTGTAAAGGGGTTGAGAACGTTCACCAAGAAGAGATTTCTCCACAATGGAATGAAGGTACTTCTCATGGGCTGCAAGTAGATCATCAAGATCCTTTGCTACTTCTATTTCATTTGAAAAATTAGACCATGACACCTCCAAAACTTCAAACATGATATAATATTGCAAGTTCGTAACAAAGTGGTTCATCTCATCCCAAAGAACCTGACAACGCCTCAATGTTGAAAGTAATTGCAACTTAACTGCACCCTGCAGCTTAGTGAAAGAATGAGAAGTAATATTTGGTTTCATCGTCTTCCAGGCACCAATAAGTGCATGCTCTACACGTCTCAGCTTCCACAAAAAATTAAAAATTCTTAAATATCTTGCCATAATAGACTCTGTAAAAACTGTATCAAGTGGAACTCTGGCATCATATTCCAGTGAGAATACATCCCAGCCCCTATCTCCAGTACCATGAGGCATCATCTTGACCCTCAATCTGTCTAATATGTCACGATCATCATACTGAGCATTAGATGATCGAATTGCACTTTCCAGCAACCCAGCTAGCTTGAATGAGCTAATGGTATTGGCAGGCTCAGAAAGTTCTGGCCCAACAATATCCATCAGATACTGAACAAAATCACCTTGGCCCAGTAACAAATAGCGCTTGATTGCAAGACAATGCTCTTTGAATTTATACCTCGTATACATAACATCCAGTAGATGCTTATCTATTCTCTTTGCTGCTTCAACAACCAGAGTTTCAAGTGCATCAGTTTCACCATATCCAAGACTTCCTCTTCTAGTAGTGGTCCCAGCAGCAGCAGCAGCTTCTGTTGCAGCATCAGCCCACCCACGATCTTCGCAGCATACACGAAGAAAATTTATTGATTTCCCAGTCCTTAAGATGCGCTGAGCAAGAGATTGTGAAATAAATGTAGGAAGCATCCCAGCATGGAGCCGGTAACCTTCCCTCCAAAGTGACTCAGCCTTCACAGGCTGACCCACAATAAAGAACTCGGCAAAAATGTCTTCCAACTCCCCTTCCAAAACCCAACTCCTAACCATTTCAAAAAGTGGAGAACATACACGCTGCAGTAAACTCCTCATGAACTCATGAAAAAGTGGATCACCATGCTGGGCATGCAAATGTATGGCCCCTGTCATTGCCCCACCCCTCAAAACTCTACATTTATCAACCAAAACAGCCATTAATCTCATTTTCACCATTGGCTCTGCAAACCAAACTGACAATCTCCTCAATGACAAATAATTCCCTGAACTAGCTGTCTCTGAAACCAATGGAATTGGATTCATTGCCTGTGTTTCAAGAATAGCCAATAACTTATAGTACTCCGAAAGCTCATCTTGCAATGCAGCACAGAATGCCTGCCCTACAGTGCCTACATCTTCAGCTGGAAACCAATCCATACTCTCTGAAATGTACCCTTTAACCTTCCTGAATAACCACCCCAACTCACAAAGCTTCCTGATCATAAGCCTAGTGGCCCGAGGAACCTTAATAGTATCCAACAAGGCATAACCATCAACATTTGCATCAAATTTCACATATTTCCCATCAATACCTTGACAAGCATATAACACATCTCTCACCAAAACCTCCTCAGACACCTCATTTTCCTCTTTAATCAAATTGGCATACTCCCTGAATGCAATCTCACGCAAATTTTCTGGGTCTTTTGTAACCAATAAAACCCCATTATCCCAACCCTTTTCTGCTCTCTTTAAATTATGAAGAACCCGCGGATCATTGATCAAATCAGGGTCATTTAAAGCTAAATTATGCAACAAAGGCGTGGAATTTGGTCCATTTTGTCCAGCTTTCCTATCCTCAGATATAATTTTGAGCAAATAAAGGACAGCCCATTTGTTATTAATACTACCGGGACCAGTTTTTGATGCAAATTTGGTATAAAGATCAGCGAAAGTAAGAGCCTGTGAGGACTTACCTTGAGTGGCAAGACGGCGCTTGATAGACTCGGCGATGGCAGCAGCATCAGGCGCAATCGAGGGGGTTAATCTACTAGAGAGAATACGGATAGCGTAGCGGAGAGAGTTGGGGAAATCGGGTGAGTTGGAGATAGAGTAGTGATTAGGGTTTGAAATTGGTAATTTAGAATTAGGGTTTTGGGAAAGTAAACGATGGACTAGCTCTTTGACTAGATCTAAGATCTTTTGCTGATCTTCTTCTTCCATTTTTCTCTTTTTAGATAGACAGAGAAAGAAAGAGAAAAGGGGAGAGAGAGAGAGTGAGAGACAGAGACGGAGAGTTAGTGAGTGAGTGAAGGCTCTGGTTAGCGAGTTGGTGAGTGAGTGAGAGAGAGAAAGAAAGAAAGTGAGAGAGAGGGTTTTTGATTTTATATGGGCGGGGAAATGTGCAGTTTTATATTTTTCAAAAGGGGGTTTTGATAAGGGTTTTATAAGGGTACATTGACTTGTGCAAGACTTTTATTTTAAAGCTGGACACGTGGCAGATGAATGAAATTTAACTTTTTTTTTTGGTAAAAAAATTAACAGCACTTTAAAAAAAATACTATGCCCTTCAAAAAAAAAATACTATGAAGGAGGAGAAACTTGGGAGAATATTCAATTTGGGACAAGAATCTTGTCCAAATGTTTAATGTGAATTATGTAGATCAAACTGATTCAATTATCCTTTAATATTTCATTTGTAACTTAATTGCATATTTTAATATAAAATATGAGGTGATAATTAAATCAATTTTGATCTATGTAACTTGTATTAAACATCTAAGTAAAATTTAATCCCAAATTAAGTTCCTCATCCCTTCACGGAAAATAAACATAATTATCAATCAATTTTCAAATTTAATATGCATTAACATTTTGTTATGCATGTGAGCATGAATCATTGTTAAGAAATCAATCTCCAAAAATAATATGTGATTAGATGATTGAAAATTTTAATTTTAAGGTATTTTTTAATATTTTTAAAAGAAAAATTTATAAATAATATAATAGAATGGATCAAATTATAATTGAGTTATAATTTAAATTTTTTTTTTTAAAATTTAATTTCGACTAAAGATTTTAACTCAAAACCTCATAATTATGAATATGATTTGAATATTATTGAGTTATTAGTAAATTTGTAAATTTTAAGCTACATTTTCATTGAATTGGGATAAAAATATAATTATTATAAAAATATAATTGTTGATTTATTAATAAAAGTTTACAAAATTGAATACATAAAATGAAATGAGATACAATGTTTTTACTACTACATTTTTTACTATGTTAACATTAAATAGAAAACTTATTTTTGAAAGAGTGAATTACTATTTAATCACTATAGTTAGATGAAATTTATTAATTAGGACTTGTACTTTTAAAAATTAATTATTTAGTTCTTTTAGTTTAGGCTATTTAACTATTTAACCATTTTTTCAATTAAATCATTAAAATTTAGTGAAATACCTCTTTTAACCTTAATATATGCATTTGTGTACGTGTTATTCTCTCTCTTCATATTCATATTCATCTTCGTTAATTTGTCAATCTGAAATTTTTATTTTATTATATATCTTATCTCTTATCTTATATTTTTTTATATATTAGATCACTTATTTTTTAAAATATTTTAACAGTTAATATATTTATTATTGATGTGACATATATAAAAAAAAATGACACATAATATGACAAAAAATTTAAACTATCCATTTCTCTCTTCTCTCTCCATCTCTCCACCCATATTTATCTCTATTTCCATCTTCCCTTCAAGTCTCCATCAACTTCTCTCTGCCAATCTCTCTCTCCATTAGGATCTCTTCAACCCATTTCTATCTTCATCTTCCATTTAAGCCCCCATCTATTTTTTTCTCTAAAACCTGTCTCTCCATCTATCTTCACTCATCTCTATCTCCGATTTAAGCTAGACCTAACATAAATTACCAAAAATTTTTAATCTCTCAAAAATAAAAATTTTAAGATTGAAAATTGAATATAAAGTTTTAGGAAGTATTTTTTTATTAGATTTATATAATTATTTTTCATTGTAGATTTGAAAACTCATATTATATGTCTCAAAAATGTTTATTCTATATCAATCTCAAAACTGTCGACCTCAAAGATGAAGATGGAGAAGAGGCCAATGATCAACCTCTCATAATTTTCAAAGTCACTGTTCATGAAATTTAAATAACAAATATTAAGCTAGAGAAGATAAGTCCGATACTCCTAGACTAGCCATTTCCTATACACTTCTTCAGAATTTTTTCAGGACACTTTATCTCTAATTTAATATTGAATCAAGACCTTTTTATCTTGGAAATATTATCATGGAATGAACAAACTTATTTAAATAGAATCCCGATCTGAGAAATAAGTTATGATATGGAAGATTCATCCATAAAAGATCATCCATAGAAGGTAATTATTGAGCATATTTTTATTCCTCTGGGTAGATTTTATTCCTCGCTGTTGGGTTGCTGCAACCATAATACCACATTGGCCCATTAGCCCTCCTTCCAATGATGATAATAATTATGATTATCCATCATTTGGTTTGTTTCCTTTTGTGCATCTTTTTAATGAACACTAATCCAATTATATATATATATATATATATATAGATAAGTTATTTTTCCACAAGAATATGTTATGAGTTGCATTTTTTTAGTTATGCCTTTATAGAAATTTGAAATTATTGATGTAAATATTCTCTCAAATAAATTGTATTAACTTTCTAAAATTTATGTTTAATAGTTGTTTGGTTCTTCTCTTTTACAAAAAAAAAAAATTGAGCGGAAATTTTGTGATGGGGGATGGAACCGAAGGTGATCCATCTATTATTGTCATCAAATTCTCTACTTTTTTATTTTTTTATTTTTTTATTTTTTTATTTTTTTATTTTATGTAATGAATATGGTTCAACCTCATATTTTTTACACCGGAATCCGGTGATTATGATTCATGATCAGTATTCATCCTTAAGTGTTGAATTTTATTCAATCTTACTCTTAAATAGTAGAGCATGGCTGTAAAACTAAAACGAATCAATCGGTCGAACCAATCGAGAGCTAAATCAAGAACTAGGCCAATCAATCTTTTTTATTTGTCCCTAAATAATCGGATAAAAAACCGGTGAATCGGTTGAACTATATTGATTTTTTCGATTCAGACGACTCAATTTTTAATTTTTTTTTTTTATCAAAATGACACATATTTATCAATTCAAAACCACACCTTTTAAATTAAAAGAAATTTCAATAGTTTCATTTCAATTTTATACGACGTCAAAATTATAACTCTATTGCATATTATTCTATTACGTGAGTGAGTAGATATTTGAGCAAGTGAACATTCATAATTTATTATAAATATAACTTTTTAACTTAATGCAATTAAATTGATATCATAAAAAAATATGATATTATATAGATTATTAATTTAGATATAATTATGTTATATTTATTCTCACCATATATATATAATAAATATCAAATTCTATATATATATATATATATATATATTAATTTTTTCCTAGTTTAATTAGTTCAACACCAATTAGACATATAATCTTTTGGCCATTTGTTTTCACTCATTCGCTGACCACTCCGATTTTAAAAATTGTGTAGCAGAGAGTAATTTGGTCATAACAATTAAGTTTTGTTGACTTTCATTTATATTATATTAAAACTCAATTAAGTGATGGTAAAATGACAAAATTAACATGAGAGCTAAATAGTTGGACCGCCTTAAAATAAAATGACTAAATAATTAGTTTTTAAAAATAAGAATCTTATCTTATAAATTTCATAAAATTATGGAGATTAAATAATAATTTATTTTTTTGAAATAATAATAAATTGCAACATATGTAAACTGTTAACTTAAAAAAATCTTAGGTAAATTTAATTTATTACGTAGTATTATGAATTATTAATAATAATTAAATATTATTAAATAATAATTACTCATAATATTAATATATTAATTAATTAATTAAATCACATGTTTATATTATAATTAACATATTAATATATTATATCATCATTAATTAATTTATAATTTTATATGATCAATAAAGTTCACAAAAAATTTTGCCTGTTAACTACTCTCAAAATGAGACAATTTTGGTTTACAACAAAAGATTAAAAACATAGTAAAGTAAAAATACCACAACAGGCAATTAGCCCAGGGAAACACAACACCTACTAAATCAACAATTAAATATTATTGCACATCAATTGGATGAGTGTCCCATTATTGAATACCAATAGAAAGGGAATGCCCCATTTTGGCAAGAAAATTACCTGCAAAATTGCACACTCTAAAGCAGTGCTTTAGATTATCAAGCTGCCAGAGAATGTCACTTAAGGCTGTTTGGTTGGCTGATTAAATATTTTTAATTGTCGATTGTCAATATATACGTCGCCAATTAAAAAAATTTGTGTTTGATTGATCAACTAAAAATTTTAATTATGATAAAATTTCTTTTCAATCGATAAATTTTATAAGTAACTATAAATTATTTAGGACGATTTGCGATTTGACAATAGAGGAGACCAACTTAACAGTTTCTAAAGAATTGAATTTCAACATAACCTTGCAGTACCCAAAATCCTAAGCAATTTGTAATACATATTTGATGAAATTCAATTCAACAAATAAAAAAGAGGATGTATCCAAATGGGTGAACATATAAGACGTTAGATACAACATATATATATTTATATAAGATAGAGAGATAATGGCAAAAAAATAGAGGAATTTGACCAACTTATTTTAGAATTTCAGGTGATAAGATTTCCATATGGCAATTAGAGCTAACCCAAAAAAATTTCTTCATGAATTTGCAAGCAAACACTAAAGATCCACATTGTGCAAAAAGGTCTTTAATTAATGAAATTTATGAAGGCAAAAAGAATATATCAATCGCAATAAGAATGTAGTAATTAATCATAAGAAACCTTTATCATTCACTTACTAAGTATTAAGCAGCAGTGATATTTTGACAGACCAAATACCATGTTAAAAATAAATAAATTTAAAATAATGAGAGAATATAAATAATTTTTTAATTTTAAGGTGTTATATGTATATTAAACATACACGTATAAAAATATAAAAAAAAAATAAAATATTTTGACCATTTATATTTTTTAAAGAATATATATAAAAAATATGAGAATTTTTTTAAAAAAATTTTGGCGTTGGAGGCCATGCACCCAAACAATGTGAATAGTACCATCCCTGAATGTGTTGGATATTAATTGATATTTGAATTATTATTGAGAAAAATATCTCATTGAAAATATTTATTATAAATTATTTTTAACAATAATTTTTATATGTTCCAAGTAATAAAAGTTATAAAATAATTAAACAACACCTTAATATAATTTTTTCCCTTGAGAAAAAATAGTTTAAAGAATATATATTATACTATGATTATTTTTATTGAAATCTGGTGTTATAATAATTTATTTACTTATTTATTTATTATTTTAGCAGAAAATAGGTATTAAGTGAGTGTTTGATAAATTTTTTTATAAAGTTGTTAGTTTTTTTATTTTTAATAGTCGCATCAAAATCGTTTGATTATTTATGTTAGTGGTAATTGTTAGTTTTTAAAAAATTATTAGATAATTAAATAAATATTGTTTATAAAAATTTTAATTTAAAATTTTTGAAATAATTCTTATTTAATTAAATAAAAAGGATAAGTTATCAAATAAAAAAATAATATTTAATTAAAAAATAAATATTAATATTTATCCTAAATAATTATTAAACATATTAACAACAACTAATAATAATTTTATTAAACACTTATATCAGTTAGGTGTATTATTAATCATATTAATAATAACTAATAATAATTTTACTAATCACTTATAATAATCAGCTACCAATTAACAGTTATTAATTCATAATTATTACGAATAGTTAAATTAAATGGGATATAAATAATTTAAGTTATTTTTTCAGGTTTGATTAAATATAAATCATCTATGAAACACAAAAATTTATAAATGAAAACAAATTTTTATTTATAGCCTGACTTTAATATTAACTCAAATCAATAAAAAATAGCTCAAACTTTCTTACCAATTATACTAATTCTTGGTGTTCATAATAATTTATTTTAATATTAGTAACCTATCAAATTAGATTTTGTTCTAACAATTAGATCTTTTAGTATTTTTTTTTTTGTCTTTTTTTCTAAAAATTAAATAAAAAAGCTTTAGGTGTAGAATGTGATGCTCCCCATTCTTCTCCGCTAACAATATGTCAACATTGCTGTCGGCAGCATTATTCTTTTCTTTGCTAATTCCGCATTGTAGTATTTAGTGCTATACCAAACCAATCATTTATTATACAAGTAATTATATCCGCTCATTTGTTAATGTATGAGTAAATGGATAATACTAATCTGCTGAATTAAATTCTAATTAAAAGTGTTTTTATGCTTTCTTTTAATAAAAGTTAAGTGTTAGCAAATAATTATTATTTTTACAATAATAATACACCATTTTACTTCAGATTTATATTTGTAAAACTGAGGGTGAACAATTATATATAACTATATTTCGTCTTCTTCGAATAAGTCAATTCACATGGAAATAATATAGCCTTTTTATCCTAGTCGTGTCTATCTTTTTATCTTTTTTTTTAATCTTATTTATATTTATTTTGGATAAAATTTTGATATTATATATATATTTTTTTATTTATTTTTATTTTATTTATATATCTTTTATTTATAGAAATTGAAATTATCATCTTTAATGAAAATTTATTTGTTTTTCTAATATGAATAAAAATTTTTATTTGGTTTTCCACTATCGAATTCATCAAACGATTTGATATTAATTTTGAATGAAACGTATTTTTCGTTGATATGTCCGTTATAACTGCTGGACTAAATATTATTATTTTAATAACTCATTCAATGAAATTTAAGGATAAAATTAATTTTATATTTATCTTGATTATAATTTTTTTAATTATTTTTCTCGATATGTATTATTTTTCTTCATGAATAAAAGACTCATTTTTTTATATAAAAAAAAATTATATTTCATCTTAATTTTTCTAAAAACATTCGTTAAAAATAAAAATTTAGACAATATTAAATAAATAAATTTAAAAATAAATTAAATAAATGAAAATAAATTTAAATTTTTATATATAATACATATAAGCACAAAAGTATGTATTTATAATTATATTTTTTTTACATAAAAAATAATTTACTTCACATATATATATATATAACATAAAAAATAATTTACTTCACATATATATATAATTTTAAGAATGTATAAAAATTAAAAAATTCAATTTTTTTAATATAATAATCATATATCCTATTATAATTCTATTATATTAAATTTTTTAAAATTTTATCAATTTGCTCCACATACTTGCATATTGATTACAATTATACATATCTAATAATTTTTATATGTGAACATTAGTTATATCAAATTATTAACATTAGTTACAATGAAACTAACATTATAATCAATATGATTGTTTATTATGATATTTTTATTTGATTGCTACATCATTAATTACACACTCATACTTAATAATGATTAGATATAATTACAATTAATGTTAAAAATATATAAATTATATTTTATAAAATTAAAAAAATCATAGAAGGTTTAGAATATAAAAATCATTAATTTTGTTATTATTATTATTATTATTATTATTATTATTATTATAAAACATAACACAATGGGTAAATAAGTATCATTTTAATCGGTTTTAAACTAATTTTGTTTACCCACTTCTTAATTATATAAATAATTAGGTTATGCAATTAATTAAGTATTTTTAGTAATTTGATGGTCCCAATTGAAAGGTGGTCCAACCATAGGGTTTGTTGCCATTGCATTGGACCATCATCTACCAAGTTTGGATCCAACAAAACAAACAAACAAATAAATAAAATTCCCAATTCTTTATGATAAATCAGTCAATTATTACTATTATTAGTAATTTCTTCTATTTATTTGTGGGATCTATAGGACTCTAAAGTCTAAGTTATTTAAAATCAGAGAGGGCTCGATAGACAAGAGGGAAAGGAGAGAGCACGGTTTTGGAGTCACACAAGGAAATGGCAATGTGTGTGTTGTGTTATTACACTTCCATTGTGTATGTCCTAAATCTAAAGATTTCCATCTCATAAAAAGAAAAAAAAAAAAAAAAAAAAAAAAAAGCAAATAGTTACCAAAAGAAGAAAGTTTGTGTGCAGCAGAGAGCACCTTATCACTATGTTCCTCTTGTGGAAAGTTAACGTCAACCAACGATCATCAAAATTCAAAACGTTGCTTGCGGGCAGAGGCTTTCGTCCACTATGGAAACAAACAAAACGTATAATTAATTTTATTTATTTATTTATTTTATATTTTTGGAATCATAATTATTATTTTAAATTTTAATAAAAATACACAGAAAGCGAAATATATACATATTATTTTCCAAAACACCCCAAAAAACAAAAAACAAATCCAAAAAAAAAAAAAAAAAAAAAAAAACCACCCCTTACCAGATTGTGAAGCAGGCTTGCATATAGAGACAGAAAACCAAGACCGTTCACAGCCTTCACCGAAGCAAACAAGACACCTTTTTCTTTTCCTCTGTTTTCATTTTTCCATTTCCGGGTAATGCGGAACTCGTGTTTTTATATTTTATTTTGAATAAAGTTTGTCTCTTTTTCTGTTGTTCTTTGATTGTTTAAGATATTTAATCCTTTCTTGTTTTGGATTTGATTGTTTTAATTGATTGTAAGTGAAGACATAAAGTCGTGGAAAATCTTTAATTGGGTGTCTTTTTTTTTTCTTGTTTTGTCTCTTAATTAGTTTTATTCGTGGAAAATTTGAACACGGGTTTTGTTTCCATTTTAATGTTGTTTATGTTTGATTGGATTATTTTTGGTGATTGGGTTAATTGGGAAAAGGGTGAAATCTAGAATGAGATAAGCTTGAGTATGAGAGAATTTGGATTAAATACGGAAATGGGGTTTGTTTGCATTTACTGTTTTTGTCTCATTTTATGGTTGCTTTGTTGGACATTGTAAATGTTAAAAGTAGTTTACGGCACAATCTAGACTTATTTTTGTGTTAAAAATGGTTTCCAGTTGATATTTTGAAATGGATTTTTTGTTCTCATTTGGTATTTTTGTCTCAAATTTTGGTTTTTTTCTTTGGTGGGGGTGGATTGAAATGGCGTTTCTTAGCATTTTTGAGGTTAATTTTTTATTTAGATTATTGAAGTTTGAAATGAATTTCTTTTTTTTTTAAACCATTTTTATGAGAAGGTGATTTCCTAAAAAATCTCAGTTTTTTATTTTTCTCATTCTCAATTGCTTTTGGATGGTATTCGAATCATAAAGTGATTGTGGATGGACTAGATATAACAGGTTTTATTATATTTTGCCATTTTTCATTTGATGTTTCTGCTTTCAACTCTATCTAATGTTGTTAGCTGGATTATTATTCATACATCTATACCGATCATTTAGTTTCTGCATGAATTGTTCCTTTTGTTATTGTTTTTTCTTCTCCTTAGTCTTGTTAATGTCAACAAAAAATTCCATTCTCTTACAATTTTCTTGCAGTTAATTTTTGGATCTATAAATATCTGGTTATGTGTTGTTTGATGGAATTGCAAACTTCAAAACTAAAACTACTTTTCCATCTTTCCAATGCTGTTTCCTTTATTCTTTGCGCTTTTACTTTTCCTTTTTTTTTTTTAAATGGTCCATGTTATTCTCTGGCGGGCTATTTGGTCTTTGAATTTGTCAACTAATCTGTTAGGTTTTGATATTTCTTTCAAAAGGCAGAGAGTGCATTTGTAATGCCAACCAAATCTTTTATAAAAAAAATTTCCAACTAAATGGTTACTTGTTGCATTGTTGACTATTGTTGTAAATATTTCTTGTAACTTTGTGTACTTCTGTGCGGCAACTCCTTGGGAATTTGTCAATACCTGTCTAGATACATAAGAGTCTCCAGTACTCATGCATACCACAGACAACTATAGGTTGCCTCAATGCCCATAATCTACCTAAAATCGTTAAAATTTTAATATGTTTATAATATAAATAAATAACATATTTTTTGAATTAAAGTAGTATCAGTTGTAAATTTGTAATAATGGAAATTAGTCCAGATGAGAAAAAATAGAATTTGCATTCATTATTTTGTGCTTAATCGCATGTAAAGTGTCATTTCTTAAAAAAGCCTGAAGCTTCTGTTGTGTTTGCAGGGTAATGGAGTGTTGAATCTTTTGAAAGTACTTTGTCATCAAACTAGAAATACTGCCCAATTTGGGATAACAATGGCTCCTGGGGGAAGTGCTTGTAAAGAGGTTCTTGAATCTCAACCCACAATTTCAGACTATGACATTGGAACAGCAAAGGTAGAGAATAATAGTACGACAGTGAAAAGTACTGGTGGTTTAGGTGGAAAGCATGGAGTTTATTCCAATAATGGTGTGCATGAGCTTCTTGAGTGCCCTGTCTGCTCAAATTTAATGTATCCTCCAATTCACCAGGTCTGTTCTTAATTTCTGCATTTTGGATGAGTTCATTTTCACGCTCTTCCTTAGAATTGAAAAATCACCCTATTATAATTGTGATGCTTACAACAGTATTCGGACCCTCTCTCCTTTTCTCCTCTTCCTAGAAGTTATCAAAAGGAAATTTATTTAGAACTCAAGAAGTTGGCATATTTATGAATTGTTTATGATGCCTCAACTAATTCAGAGGTTATTTGTAGTTTGTCTACTTCCTGATACATTTCTGTAGTCCACAACAGTAAGGCTTTTGTTATTTACTTGTTTTCATGGACGTGGAAAGAGTGGAGTAATGCTGGAAGGAGCTGAATATTCTAGGCATCTACCTTCTGCAGGGTTAATTATATTCATTTACTGGTCTATGAATATTGCTAGAGTAGATATTACCTCTTATATTTTGCAGTCTGGAAGAATAAATCTAAAGGACCCATATATACTCTCAATTATGTAACCTCCAGTTGCAAATATACAAGAGAGTATGCATCTCTCATGGCAGGCTTGTTGTCAAATTGTAGACTTCTTAACATGGGTTTCTTGCAAGACGAAAGTTTACCAATTTGCGATGGAGGCAAGATTTGTGGGCCATGTAGAAGAATAATAAGTAGGTGATAGATGCCTTTGAAGAATGGACTGCTGTGGTGGAGAGCTGCTTTCAGAGAGTGCTGGGAAAATGCATATTATGGTTTGGAAAATGCATAAGAAGGATTTCTGAATTTATAAAGGAAACAAAGCTTCATATTTTTTTAATACCAGTTATATCCTAATGACTGGGGCTCAACTGATAACTGTTTCACCGTACTGTTGAAATCATTTAGGAATCATTAGTATAGTAAGGACTCTTGATTACTTTACCATACAACTTCTAACTGCTTGCTTTGGTTAATCAAATAAACAATTCAGTTTAACATTTTTAATCTACAAACTAAACTCTTCTTTTTTATTTTCATTTATTTTTCAATATCCTTTTAAAATTGCTGAATACAGTGATCCTGTGTCTTAACTCTCTTCTTCTATGTTGGACTTGTAAAATATAGTGCCCAAATGGACACACTTTATGTTCGAACTGCAAGATTAGAGTGCATAACTGTTGCCCTACTTGTCGTTATGAACTTGGAAATATAAGGTGCTTAGCTCTGGAGAAAGTTGCAGAATCGCTAGAATTGCCATGCAAGTACCAGGATTTGGGATGTCATGATATCTTCCCATACTACAGCAAGCTCAAGCACGAGCAACACTGTCGTTTCCGTCCTTACAATTGTCCATATGCTGGATCTGAGTGCTCTGTCACAGGTGACATCACAACCCTTGTTGCCCATCTCAAGGATGATCACAAGGTTGACATGCATGATGGGTGTACCTTCAATCATCGTTATGTCAAATCAAATCCTCATGAAGTTGAAAATGCGACATGGATGTTAACTGTAAGTCCTCCTGTGATATGATAAATGGTAAACTGATGAAGTTGGATTTTTTAACTATTTTGGTGCATCAAAGGATGTGATTTTGCAGTATATATGTGGAAACAAATGTATCCCTTTCTAGATGCTAAACTTATTTTTAATTGCTAGATATGGTCATGCTAATTATTTTTCTTTCTTGTTTCTGTGTATTTCCTTTTAGGCTTGTGGTTAGAAGTGTACTCAATTCGGTGTTCTGAAAATTTCACTGACAGTGATAGAAAAACAGTTTGAACTAGATTTCAGTACATTTTTGGGAACAGTTAATTCCTCAGATGGTTCCTGTGCTTTAGTTCATATTGTTCAAATTGGTACTATATGGATTCTTTCACATGGCTTTTGTAAAAATTGCATTGGCACTATTGTTTCGAATGATTGTATGATAAGCTTTAAGTGCAATTATAAGCTTTTTATTGCCCTTGAAATCTGATGTAGAATCTACTCAACCAAAGATTACGTTTTTCTGAGCAATTTGAATTACCTTTACACCCAAAACTTCAATTGACTTCTTGAACTCGTGATCTTGTGAAGGTCTTCAACTGTTTCGGAAGACAGTTCTGCTTGCATTTTGAGGCTTTCCACCTGGGTATGGCACCAGTATATATGGCGTTCTTACGTTTTATGGGTGATGATAATGAAGCAAAGAAATATAGCTACAGCTTAGAAGTTGGTGGGAATGGCCGCAAGTTAATATGGCAGGGAATTCCCAGGAGCATCCGTGACAGTCACAGGAAAGTTCGCGATAGCCAGGATGGGCTCATCATTCAGCGGAGTTTGGCTCTCTATTTTTCTGGCGGGGATAGACAAGAATTGAAGCTGAGGGTTACAGGTCGCATATGGAAAGAAGACTGAGATATGGATAGACGATATTCAGTCTATTGTACAGTAATATGCAAAATTTATGAGAGGCCAGGGTTTCTCAAAGGCAGCAAATGGCGAAGTTTCTGCTATTCTGATTGGATTTTTTCTATTGTCTTTACATAGTTTTTATGATTGAGATACTTCAAGAATCTATTGTTATCTCATTAATCCAAGAAGCAGATTCTGATCGAGTATGTGGGAATTGGAAACCCAGTGTTATGCAGCAAAATGAGTGTGCGGTTCGCACATTAACATTATTATTGAACTTACAATTTTCTGTTCTGTTCATGTTTTTATGTACCATATGCCCTGATTGAAATGAGAAGAAATAAAAATCCACTTTTTTTTGTTTGTTGTCTATCTCTTCTATGCTAATATATCAAGCCTTGACACTTGTGATATATTTGGTGAGTTCAAATGGATTTTAAAATCCATTTGATTACGTTACGTTACATCTCTTCAAAATTTTACTTTTAGTTCACAAATATAAATAATAGTATGCAACCCTTCTTTCATTTTTAGATTTTGGAATATTAGCATGATCAACAAACTAGCTGATTAAATAACAACTATTTTGTTAAGGTTTCTTCTGATTAAATAACAACAAAATTAAGTTGTTTTATTTTTTATCATAGTATTTATTAAAGTTAAAATATGCAAGTTATGGTAAAGGCTATAAATATGGGTGTATTTGTTTTACTTTTCTCGAATGAGTTATGTAATAAAAATAATTCTTCTTTCTTTAATAATAATTTTATTAGATTTCAAATGATAATTATTCTTTTAAGGAGCTGTACATTGTTTTTTTATTTTTTTATTTTTTTTCATCTGTACAAATATAATTTGACTCTTTCTAGACTTCTTACTAACAAATATTGATCCAATAAATCTTAAATATTTGAAAATATAATTTAATTTTGATTCCATTCAAAAAACAAGGAGAAGAAATATATTGACTGTAACATAATAATAAATGCATATAAGAAAATTCAATGATATATTAGTATTAGATTCGAATCTCTTCCCTCAAATTTTTTTAAAAAAATTAGAAATAATATGCATAGAAAATCAAATTTGGGGAATTTGTCAACTAGATGATGATCATAATACAAAAATTAATAATGTTTGATCAAGTGAGAAAATGGAGACCATCTGATAAGAATAATAATAAAAAAAGAGAGACAAAGATGACACTACGATAATGGGGATGTGCAATGCAAAGCAAACGTGAAAGCACGTAGAAGTAGGCTAAAGTTTTAATGGTTAAACTCTTACAAACCGAATTTCCCGCTACAACAAAGGAACCTGTGCCTCCTCTGCCTATGTTCTGTTGTTCTAAAACAGAGAATCAATACAAAGACTTAGAGAACAAAGAGAAGAAGAAAACTAAAAACAACCCATTTCTCCTTTTTTTTCCTTCTCTTTTCTCTGTTTTTTCCAAATATCCTCTTTTTCTAGATTTTTTTTTTCTTTTCCCACATTTTTGTCCATCAAATCTGTCCCTCTCTATCTGCCAATTCAAACTTTCTGTCATTTCCTCTATTGGGTTTGTCAAATCTCAATCCTTTAGGTACATATTCATAATATTTGATTTTTTTTGTTTTCAAAATTTTACGAGATCAACTTTGTTCTTGATTTTGTGAATGAAAAATGAAAAAAGATTACAACTTTATTTGCAACATTTGCAGGACGTTGCCCGAAATTATAGTATTGATTGAAGATCTGATATGTCGTGTTGCGGAGGTGCAGAGGAGGAATACGACGGCCCACCTTCTAATCAATATACAGCCCCACCTAAAGGAGGCAATCCATATGGCGGTAATTATTTTTCTTTTAATGTATAATCTTATTAACTTCTGTGTTTGTATGCATAATCTTCTCATTTTATATACTGAAAATTTTCAAAGAAAAAAAGGATTCGAAATCATAACCTACTGTATTAAGATACAGGCGTTAATAAAATGGTTTTAGCCCAATAATAATAATAATAATAATAATATTTGTCTTGTTATCTTCACATCTTCTGTGAGCCCAACATAAATATTTTTTAACGACTAATAGTATTATATGTTGTTCATTATTGTATTTAATTTGGAAATTGGGATGGTTCTTTTTAAAATTATGGAAAGATGATTAGATTATTGAAGTAATTTATCTTCAAAGTTGGAATTAATGTTGATGATTTTAGAGAGCAGAAGGGACCTCCTAGCCATGAAGATTGACTCTGAATTTAACTTTTGGGTATTTATAGGTAGTGAGAGAGGAGAGCCAAAGAATGCCAATACTGCCAAAAGTGGAACTCCACAAAAGGTCTTACCAATTGAAATTCCAGCTTTACCATTGGAAGAGTTAAACAGATTAACCAGTAATTTTGGTTCCAAGGCTTTGATTGGAGAAGGTTCTTATGGCCGAGTTTTCTATGCCAAGTTAAATAATGGTGTGGAGGCTGCAATAAAAAAGCTTGACACCAGCGCATCACAGGAACCAGATTCTGATTTTGCAGCACAGGTTAAGATCCATTCATTCTTTTGCTAAATCCAACTTTTTTTTTTTTATTCTCATTGTTGTTGTGTTCTGCAGTTATCAATCGTTTCAAGGCTTAAACATGATCATTTTGTGGAGTTGATGGGATATTGTTTGGAATCAAACGCTCGAATCTTGGTTTATCAGTTCGCAACAATGGGTTCTTTACACGACGTATTACATGGTATATCTTATTATATTGTGATCTATTTAGATATATAGTCATTGTGTATTTTGATTTCACCGTCATGTTGATTTTTCTTTTATGAAAAATTCAAGTACACTATTCAAAATGGACCCTTGTGTTATTTTTTTATGCATTTCGATTGGAATTGGATTGATAAATGATTGATTTTATTATGCAGGAAGGAAAGGTGTACAAGGAGCTGAACCAGGTCCAGCACTTAGCTGGAATCAAAGAGTTAAAATTGCCTTTGGTGCAGCCAAAGGCCTTGAGTATCTGCACGAAAAATGTCAACCTCCTATAGTTCATCGAGATGTTAGATCGAGCAATGTCCTTCTATTTGATGATTTCACATCTAAAATCGCTGATTTTAACTTGTCAAGCGCCTCTTCTGATACTGCAGCTCGGCTGCATTCAACTAGAGTCTTGGGAACATTTGGCTACCACGCTCCGGAGTAAGCCTTTTGCCTCCTACCTTCAACATTAAATTACTGAATGAGCAAAGCTGCTTGTTTTACTCTTCATTTTCGACTTCCTTTTTCCTTTATAGATATGCAATGACAGGACAAATCACACAGAAAAGTGATGTATATAGTTTCGGAGTGGTTCTTTTAGAGCTCTTGACAGGAAGAAAACCAGTAGACCATACAATGCCCAAGGGACAACAGAGTCTTGTTACCTGGGTATGTTTC
>CANXYC011776831.1:0-14003 GCA_948193065.1 Aleurites moluccanus
AACTCAATCAATATTTCTCACAAAATTTCTATACTCATTTTCTATCATTATCATAAGTAATTAATAAGTAAATATTTATACTTATTTCAAAATTAATTAATTGAGCCAATAAAATAAATTTATACTCAAAATATACACAAAAAATGTTTAGGAGAAATGATGGGTGTTACACTAGGTATATGCAAGAGGTGAAAAAATCACGTGTTCACACCTTATGCCTCTTAAGCTTATTCATTTATTACATGATTTAAGGAGTTTTGTCATCATCAAAAAGGAAAAGTATAATACCCAGTACTTGAAACATTTTAGTAAATATGTATTTGTTCATGTTTGTTTGATGAATGTTAGCATGCGTATATGTATATGCATGGTAGATAATCTAGAATTTATCATGATTAAGTATAGATTACTCCTAGAATGATTATAAGTTGAGACATGATGAGTTATGACTGATTTTGAGGTGTTAAATATATGTATGTATAAGTTGATTAAGTTTGGATAAGTTAGAATGGAGAAACTTGAGAGATTCTCATCAGCAAGCCTTTCATGACTGTGAAGTTTCCTCATGGGCATGACAAGTTCTATATGGGCGTGAGACATTATTCACCACCATGAGGAAAGCTTCTATGTAAATTGGCCAACCCTTCAGATTCATCTTCACAAGCGTAAAACGTCTCATCAAGGACGTTAAGAAGTGCTTCGAACCAACATGTGAATAGCTCCTTTCACAGTCGTGAAGCCTCTCTTCACGGGCATGAAAGTGTCGGGCCTACATATATGATAGCTCCGTTTTTCATTTCAAACTCTTCCATTTTCAACTCTTCTTCTCCTATTTCTTCATAAATGGATCCAACCACCTACCAGCTCATTAATATTCATCCTCTAACATTTATTTCATCATAATAACACAAGAGATAAGGATTGATACATTTGAGAACTTTAAGAATCCATATATCTCGAGAATCTCCATTCTAGGGTTTCAAGGTAATTTCTCAAAACTCATTTCAAAGTTCAAGTTAAGCTAATATATAGCTAAAATAGATAATTATAAGTCTTGTATAGATGTATAAGAGCCTTAAATAGAATTTACTATGAATAACATGAAATGTATAAGGATTTAGGGTTTTGGGTGAATAGTAGCTATTCATCCCAATCTTTAATGTTCTTCTCAGAGATATTAAAATGGATGTTAAGAAGCATAATAAGACTTCTCAAGATGATTAAATCATAAGGACTACAACCATATAAACATGTATGATTAAACCCTAATTTATGGATATTGGGATTTGATTTAGGAATGGAAACCACAAGAGACTAAGGAATAATTTATGCTTCTCATATTATAAGAGAGAATATTTTGCAAGGAATTGCTTTGAGATAAGTATAAATATTGTATATACCTGTCTTTTCCTTGAAATTGATTGTTCAATCCTTCCTAATATACATGTATGTGATTCTCATGTTATGAAATATTGTATTGTTAACCTATTAAATGAATTTCCCATGATGTTCTCAAACGAATGATAATTTGTTCCATCTAATCACTTATTATATTGTAAATGACTTGGTCATTCTTCCTTGGACCAAGCTCATATGAAACTTATTTGCTAACTTTGATGAATTCATGTTTATATGTTGATGGTCTTATGACCAATATGATTCTTTGTGAAATCCAAGCTATATGAACTATGATATGTATATGTATAGAACGCTCTTCCAATGAGAGTAAATTTATTGGTCCATTGTGAACTAGCTCAGCTGATAGGGTTTTTATCAGTGTTCCACCTAGAGGGGGCCATAAGCTATAGGCATATGCCCGGCCAAGCATATGTGTTATGATAAGGCAACAAAGCTACCGATGCATTCTATTATGATAAGGTAGCAAAGCTACTGATGCATTTTGATAATGATGACAGTTTTATCATATGATTTGACAGTGTTATTTTATTGTGAACACTTATGTTCTTATAAGCATAACCTTATGAAATTTCCTTACCCATGTTCATTTGGCTTGACTTTTGCATTGCATGTTTATATCTTACTGAGTTGATGGCTCACTCCTATTATGTGGATTTCGAGTGATAGTGTAACTTGAGAAGGAGCGAACATAGAAGACAGAGCTTTTTGATTCATTCCTCCAAGAAGACTTTATGTGATTCTTTTGATATATATTATTTTATATTATGGTATTAATATATATGAGGAGTATACTCTAGATCTTCATAGTTAGATGTTGAGGATGATATTAATTTGATGTCTAAATTGATATATTATGGGTTCCCCTTGTCCCTTATTAATGTGGAATGTATCTTTGATCGGTAAGGAACAAGAGAAAATCATATGATGATGTATGGAAATGCATGAATGATGATTATGTAATTCATAGAAATGAGCATACATGATGATAACTATGTATGATGTGGATATATGTTATGTATGAGATCCAAGATATGAGTGTTCTATGGATTTATAGTGGCCTTAAGTCTACCCTTACCCTAACACTATCACACTACTAGAGTCGGGCTGTGACAAATATGGTATCAAAGGATGAGGTTTATAATCCTTAAGATAGAAAGATAAATGTATGTGTATGTTCCCTAAACTAATTGTTGATTAAGATAACTACGGAGCATAATTTTCATGTCTCATCTATTTTGTGTATTCCTTTGTTGTGGATCTGTGTTAAGTATATGTGGTGAGTCTAAGTTTGTTGTTCTTCTCATCGGCATCGAAATGCCACCACGACGTAGCAAAGGGTGAAGATGAGGCCATTCCAGGCGAGATTTACCATCTAAAAAGGCTTTGGTATATGGGTTTGGAAGCAATAAGGTTCCTCATGCACCACAGGTAGAGGTGGCTAACACGACTCAGCAATAGGTTAACTACAGAGGAATTCTGAGATGATAATTGAGTTTATCATGTGGCAAAGACAACAACAGGTACCTCCAGTACAGGTAACTCTAGAGGTGCCAGTTTCTCCTGCATATCCTTTAATTATGCCTCAGGTAGATGAGGTATCATTTGAGAAGTACCTTAAGCCTAAGCCCTCAATGTATAGGGAGATGGATGATAGATTTGAGAGGCAAGAGAAAAAGAAAGCTAAGATGAGTAGTTTCTCCAGGCAGGAGAGTGGGATGAAAAGTATGGGAGTGACTCATCAGTCAACCCTCCAAATGAGGCATAAAGGACTTTGTGAAAGATCACAGCAGAGCCAGAATCCCTCCAGATCAGCTCCTCATATGAATTATGGTACAGTCATATTTGTATCACATAAGATTAATTCTTTATGTTCTACATATGGTAAGTTTCATAGAGGACCTTGTTTCCATAAGACAGGAGCATGCTATGGATGTGGAAAACATGGTCATTTACTGAAGAACTGTCCACAACCAACTTTTAAAGTTAGACCTCAAACTTCTCATACTACATTTTAAAAGAATAGAGAGAGGAGTGTTGGTCCACAGTCAGGTGTGGGCTGAGGCACTTTAGCTAGGATTATAAAGGCTAGTAAGGGATCAGGTCAGCATGTGACACGGGCTTCAAGATCAGTTCCTACAAACATAAGTAGAGGGAGAGTTTTTGCTACAGCACGACCAAAAGCTTAGATTCCTAAACTAATGATCACAGGTATTCTTTCGATTTAAGATTTGAATGACACAGTGGTGATTGATTCATAAGTTATGTCCTTCTTTGCATTATATTAATTTGCTAAGAAGTTTCATATGCTTAATAGTTGCTTGAAAATGTTTTGGATTTATTATATTTTTCTAAAGGAACAGATTGAAGTTATAAACTTCTACTTTTTCATTTGTGATGGTATAAATGATAAGAATTTAAATATGGATTTAATGGATGAAGTGTTTAAATCATTTATAGACAAGATATCATAGTGTTATTCAGTGATATCCTTATGTAATCTAAGAGTAAAGAAGGAATATGAGGACCATCTTTGGAGTATGTTGTGAGCTAAAGAAAGTGGATATGTACAATGATGGAAGTTATGGTATAACAAGAGTTTGAGAGCATGATTGTGATTTGGAGTTAGCCATAGTTTAAGACTTATAATGAATAAATTGTGTAAGGATGGTGTAATGATGTTATATTAGTAACGGGTGATATGATCAAGTTTGATGCTAAAAGGATCAGAAAAGAGTATAATGATGTTACTTATTAAAATAATCAATAATTTATTAGAGATGGTTACGTGTATATGGTTTATGGGAAGGTAAAAGTTATATTTTAACACTTATGTGTGAAAATCTATAAGGAGAGAATGTAATACACTAAGATTTGATTAGTGGAATCTATGCTTGATTGAGAAAGCATAATATAGTTTATGACCCTGATAAGATTTGATGGTGTTCCTGTATATGGCAATTTGGATGTACCTTTATATCATGGTAAGATGTGAAATAATTTGAAATGGTAATTTAATTCATAATATGTAACATGATTTAAGGTTCTATAGAGTTGTAGGGAATTGATTAGAATCATAAACTTTTTGTATAAATGATTGATGTATATTCTATGGTTACGTGATGATGTGACATTATGAAAGGTTCATAGTATAAATTGTGCACTATAGAATAATTATGATATTGAATAGACAAAATGATTGACTGTGAGTGAAAGAATTCATATACGATTAAAGAAGATGGAAGTTATGATTTGTTATTAATAGTTAATTTCATTGATATGAAGTAAGAAAAGATATGCTAGAAATTGTAAATAAGTTAAGGTAACATTAAAGTCATGATGAATGCACGTATGTATGATGATGATATCAAAGATGTGTAGATATTTCTTAATAAGTATAGAACTAACGAATTGTGTGAAAATTTAATGAAGATTTTGTTTTATATGATAACGGTTAAGAGTCATGTTTGTGAGTATAATTGATCTAAGTTATGATGATATATACGTAAATTTATCAGTTGTTGGATGGTAATTTGATAGCATTATGTATTATTGTTTAATATAATTGAGACATAGGTTTAAGTAAGATTATGACTTATAAGTCTATCTAAGAACTAATATAATTTGTGTTATGTAAATGGAATGATTTATAATTTTGATAATTTATATAATCTGTTAGCTAATAAGTTTAGTAAAATACATATAAGAGATAAGAATAAGTATGGATAATGGGCTTAGAAGTTTCCTAAGAGTTAATGATTGATACTTGACTAATGTTTAGTTGAAGATCAAGTTATGATAGTGCTTGCTTATTCCAAGAGAATGTCTAGTTCATACTGTAAGTTAGCTAGTTAATTTACTGTTATTGATGGATTGATGATAGACTATTTTAAGTGTATTAGGAATTGTTATGTAAGCATATTTGTGTTGAACATAGATGTAAATTCTAATGTAACCTCTTACTTGTGTGGTGTTAAAGTGATTTTGGTTTGATTTCTGAAATTCTTAAAGAGACTTTTGTGATAAGATGTTACGTTTCAAGTATGGACCAAGGAATTAGTGATAGAGGAGTTTCTCCCTAAAAGTATTAGTAAAGAAAAGGCTTAATAATTTGAAGGATTAGTCAGACTTCTGAGATGAGAGAAGGATTCAAAATATGGACATTTTATACTAGTAAAACTACCAAGCTAATGTTTGAAGCCATTCAGGAAGATTGCAACAGAAGCAAGTTATTTTACACTTGATATGCTAATGAGCATGGATACAGTTAACTTTATCCTTTTGAGATATATAAACCCCCAGTGTTTCACTTGTGGGAGATGACATGGGAAAAAATTGTTATTTTGAAACAGATGCATGGTTTGGGTATGGATTATCAGGGTATTATGTGAAGAATTATCCATATAGGTATAGGAATAGAAATATATAGTTGGAAGAAAAAGTATGAGAAGTGATGAGATTGGTCAGGGTTTGAGACAAGTTATAAGTCAGTCACCGGGATGAGAGTCTGTAAATAGAAGTAGAAATAATTATTTTAGTTCAACAAAAGGTTTGGATTCAGAATGAAGGATTTTTAGTTATGTGAGGATTTCAATAAAACATGAAAGTATGAATATCTGCAAGATTTAAAGATAAGAATATGTTATGAAAGGTTTAAGGAAATTGATAAACAAAGAATTTTAAACATACTTATGAGATGGAATGACGTGTTTGATTATGGTATCATTAGTGAAAAATTGGGAAATCCTAAGACAATAAATGGTCCATGAATAATACTAAGACAATTAATAGTCCCTTAAAGATGGACAAAAGTGTTCCTATGATAAGTACAGAAAAAGAATGCTAAGAAGATATGCAAGTTAAGGCTTTAGAGCATGAGAAGGGAGAAGTTTCTTACATGTTAATCATACTCAACTTCAACAGTGTGCATGCAGTACTTCATATATCTTTGCTTCGAAAATACGTCGTCGATCCTTCTGGTGTGTTAAAAATTCCAGCAATGGACCTTTAGCAAGACTTGACGTATGAAGAGATTCCAGTCATCATTGTGGACCGAATGATCAAGAGACTACAAAATAAAGATATAGCAATGGTTAAGGTCCTATAAAGGAACCAAACAATGGAAGAGTGCACTTGAGAAAGTGAACAGAGCATGCATGACAAGTACTCTTATATTCCTAGAGCAAGGTAAGTCATAAAATTCGAGGACGAATTTTCTTAAGGTGGGGAGAATGCAATACCCAGTACTTGGAACTTTAGAGTAAATATGTGTTTGTTCATGTTTGTTTGATGAATGTTAGCATGCGTATATGTATATTCATGGTAGATAATCTAGAATTTATCATGATTGAGTATAGATTACTCCTAGAATGATTATATATTGAGATATAATGAGTTATGACTGATTCTGATGTGTTAAACATGTGTATGTATAAGTTGATTGAGTTTAGATAAGTTATAATGGAGAAACTTGAGATAGTCACATCAGCAAGCCTTTCACAGGCGTGAAGTTTCCTCATAGGCATGAGACATTATTCACCACCGTGAGAAAAGCTTCTGTGTAAATTGGCCAACTTTTCAGATTCATCTTCATGAGCGTGAAACGTCCCTTCAAGGCCGTGAAAAAGTACTTTGAATCCAGACATGAACAACTCCTTTCACGATCGTGAAGCCTCTCTTCACGGGTGTGAAAATGTCGGGACTATATATATGATAGCTCTGTTTTTCATTTCAAACTCTTTCATTTTCAACTCTTCTTCTCCTCTTTCTTCATAAATGGTTCCAACCACCTACCAGCATATTAATATTCATCTTCTAATATTTATTTCATCATAATAACACAAGAGAGAAGGATTGATACATTTGAGAACTTTAAGAATCCGGATATCTTAAGAATCTCCATTCTAGGGTTTCAAGGTAATTTCTCAAAACTCATTTCAAAGTTCAAGTTAAGCTAATCTATAGCTAGAATAGATGATTATAAGTTATATATAGATGTATAAGAGCCTTAAATAAAATTTACTATGAATTACATAAAATGTCCAAAGATTTAGGGTTTTGGGTGAATAGTATCAATTTATCACAATCTTTAATGTTCTTCTAAGAGATGTTAAAATGGATGCTAAGAAGCATAATAAGACTTCTCAAGATGATTAAATCATAAGGACTATGACCATATGAACATGTATAATTAAACCCTAATTTGTGGATATTTGGATTTGATTTAGGAATGGAAACCACAAGAGATTAAGAAATAATTCATGTTTCTCATATTATAAGAGAGAATATTTTGCAAGGAATTGCTTTGAGGTAAGTATAAACATTGCATATACATGTTGTTTCCTTGAAATTGATTGTTCAATCCTTCGTAATGTACATGTATATGATTCTCATGTTATGAAATATTGTATTGTTAACCTATTAAATGAATTTCCCATGATGTTCTCAAACGAATGATAATTTATTCCATGTAATCACTTATTATGTTATAAATGACTTGGTCATTCTTCCTTGGACCAAGCTCATATGAAACATATTTGCTAACTTGAATGAATTCATGTTTATATGTTGCTGGCCTTGTGACCAATATGATTCTTTGTGAAATCCAAGCTATATGACCTATGATATATATATATGTATAGAATGCTCTTCCCAATAAGAGTAAATTCATTAGTCCATTATGCATTGTGGGAGCCCAGGTGATAGGATTTTTATCAGTGTTCCACCTAGAGGGGGCCATAGGCTCTAGGTATATGCTCATCCAAGCATATGTGTTATATTAAGGTAGCAAGGCTACTGATGCATTATGTTATGATAAGGTAGCAAAGCTATTGATGCATTCTGATAATGATGATAGTTTTATCATATGATTTGATAGTGTTATTCGATTGTGAACACTTATGTTCTTATAAGCATAACCTTATGAAACTTCCTTACCCATGTTCCTTTGGCTTGACTTTTACATTACATGTTTATATCTTACTGAGTTGAAGACTCACTCCTCTTCTGTGGATTTCAGGTGATAGTGTAGCTTGAGAAGGAGCTAACATGGAAGACAGTACTTCTTGATTCATTCCTCCAAGAAGACTTTATATGATTCTTTTGATATATATTATTTTGTATTATGGTATTTATATGTATGAGAAGTATACTCTAGAGCTCCGTAGTTAAATATTAAGGATGATATTAATTTGATGTCTGAATTGATACATTGTGGGTTGCCCTTGCCCCTTATTGATATGGGATGTATCTTTAATCGGTAAGGAACGAGAGAAAATCATATGATGATGTATGAAAATGTGTGAATGATGATTATGTAATTCATAGAAATGAGCATATATGATGATAACTATTTATGATGTGGATATATGTTATGTATGAGATTCAGGATATGAATGTTCTATGGGTTTATGGTTGCCTTAAGCCTACTCTTGCCCTAGGACCATCACACCACTGGAGTCGGGGTGTGATAGGAAGACTGTTGGCCTTTGATGATTTTGATGATGAATCTCAAACTCTTAAATATTATTATGTTGAATTGAAAATTCTTAGTTTTGGAATAAATTTATTGCGTTATATTGAATATTCTTAGTATTGGAATTATTTGATCCCACATTTGTTCAAGTTATCTTTATGCATTACAATTATTACTTTGGTTAATAACCTAAGTGTACTTAAAAGTACAAAAATGCAATATGTTTGTCTATGTCCAACAACTATGTGCAGAGACAGGTAACGACCATTACAATATCATAATGACCATTATGAATTGCTGATGAGATTGAACAGAAAAGACACAAACTTTTGTAATGCATGTTATTATACAAGAATGCTTGTTACTTGCAGTAACAACTGTTACAAGAAGAATACCATAATTTGGGCAAAAGTTACAAAGAATAACTCTAAGAAGTGTTATTGTTCTTCACTCATATTTTGTTTGTCATGGAACAACCGTTACAACTCCATAACACCCGTCATTGGTGGTTGGATTGTCACATCAGATGGACCAGTTGAAATTTATAGCCATTGGTAACTATGATCAAAGTCTGAACAACATTAACTCTAACAAGTGTTATTGTTCTTCACTCATGTTATGTTTGTCATGGAACAACTATTACAACTCCATAACACCCGTTATTGGTGGTTGGATTGTCACATCAGATGGACCAGTTGAAATTTATAGCCATTGGTAACTATGATCAAAGTCTGAACAACATTAAATGAAATCTAAACGGTTATAATTTATTACAAGGCATTGAAAACTATAAATAAATAATATTTTGAATATAAAGAAGTTTTTGGAAAGACTTTAGGTGACTCTTGAAAGTTTTTGCAAGTTAAAAACAATTATTTTATTGAAATTATTCTCATCTTCCAATCTTTTATATTTTTTAATATTTTGAGCTTACATCTTATATCTTTAGTCTTTATTCTATCTTGTGCTAGTTGAAAAAGGCTTTGTGCTTCTATTTGTAATTATAAAACAATTGTAAAGTCTTAAAATTAACTTTAAACATTCTGTGATTCTTTGTGGAGAAAGACTTGATTGGTCGGAAGCCAATTGTAAAAGAGGACGAAATCTATTGGAAATTATTATAAAAGTTAGGTTATGAATCCAATTTAGTGGAATCTCAATATCAGGTTGATATTAAAAAAAATGAACGTAGGCGAAGAATTTTATTTCAAACCACTATAAATTGACTAAACTTTCTCTAATTCAAATTTTATTTCAAACCACTATAAATTGACTAAACTTTCTCTAATTCAATCTCTTTTTATTGTTTTACTTTATTTTATATTAGTTATCATTGCAATTGAGTTAAATTTATGCTTAAATTCTCTATATTCCTATTCACTTCCTGTAGGTATTTTCATAGTGGGATAACAATTAATATATTTACTTCAATTATTATTATTTGTTAGTTTTGTAATATATTTACTTATTTAAGAATTTTTAAAAATTTAAGCAATTTATTATTTTCATTAAATAATTTAATTTTTCAAAAATAAAATAAAATTTTATGATATTTATTATCAAAACAACTTATTAATTACTTAGGATCCGAATTCATCTTATTTTTTATGATGATAGAAATCAAGATCTCTAATATTAAAAATCTTAATCAGCTAACAAACTACTTAAATAATTTTATTAAATTTATATGTTAAAAATATAAATATATTTTGGAATATTTACTACTAAATTTTTTTATGATATTTTAGAATATTTTTACTAAAGTTTATATTTAATTTCAAGTTAATTATTTTATACTATTTGAATATAAATCTTATTAAATTCAGTATATATATATATACATTAAAAAAATACAATGCTAAATGTGAGTATAAAACTCATGGTCTTTCTATATTTAAATTTAAAATAATCGCTAAATCATTTAAGAAATTATGTTAAGTCTATATATTAAAATAGATTTATATTTTAAGCTATTTTTATTAAACTTTTATATTTAGTTTTTAAATTAATTATATTTTATATTTAAATTTATATATATATTTTAGTTTCTTTATAATTTTTACTATTCTACTGTCTGCTAAACTACTACTAAAATTTTATATTAATTTTCATATATATATTTTAAATTGAATTTCATATAGACTTATAAAAAGAATTAAAAAATTATTATAAATATATATATTATTATAGATAACATTTTATCTTTCATACTACTCCATTATTTTATATGTCGTTTCATATATCTCACCACACAATTACTTGGTGTATTATATTTAGGTTTATTGTATTATTTATAAGGTGTAACTTATGGTGAATTTATGTTGTAATTTATGATGAGTTTATATATTATAACCTATAGTGGAGATTAATCTTATAAATAGGAGTTCTTATTACTTTGTAACAAAATACCAAGAAAATAATAGAAAACTCCCTCTTATACTTTCATATTATTGTGTTATTATTTTTATTCTTCTTTTCTTTATTTTTTATAACACGTTATCAGTACGATTCTCTCCATGACACATTAGATAGGTTTATTGTTTAAAATATTTGAAAATCTTTCTCTTAATAACATTCAAATATTTGAGATTTGAAATTCTTTTTCTTGGTGACATTCCAATTCCGATATTTGAATAAGTAAATTATATTTTTTTATCATTATCATTTTATTTTTCAATTTACATAGAATATAAAATTTTTATACTCTAATTTTGATATTCATTTTTGTGTAAATTATATTTTATACTTATTAAAATATAATCTAAAATAAAATAAAAAATGATTTATGTAACATCTGCCATTTTGTAGTGTTTTATTGGTTTTGTATGTTTGGAGAATGTATTAAAAATTTTAATGAGAATGTTGAGAATTTCAGGAATTTCTATTTTAGATGTTGTAGGATTTTGTGATGATCATTTCATATTCTTAAAGATATAATTTGATAAAGTGTAAAACATGAAAGTTGTTAATTTATGTCTTAGCTATAATTTTGTAAAAGGGTTTGGGAAAATTATATGTATGTGATGAGTTGTGTCTATTTGAGAGTGGCTGGTCTGGTTGAGAGTTTCTGCAGGGATACAGTGTTTGTTTGGAATTACTGGGAATGACTGAGGCAAAATTAGTTGAAGGTGTGAAAATAAAAAATGTTCTTTTGGGTGTTTTGAAGATGGCTGTAAAATTTCAGAATTTTTGGATCAATGTATCTTAGTGTAGAGTGGGTTTTATCAGACTTGTTCGGAGAGATTCTAAGGCAGCAAGTCTGGGTGACTCTTGGAGAGTCACCATGGTCTGTGTGTTGATTCTTTTGATTTGAAATTTTGATATGTTGTGCTCCTACATGTTGATTTTAAGTGATAAAAAGAATTTATAAGTTTGGATATTTGTAGCTCATTTGCGAGCTGGCTAAGTGTGGGATGTTCAAGCAGGAATTTAATTTAGAGGAATTTTGTTACGGAGAGCCAGCAAAATGTGAGGAGGCATTTTGTGAACTGGCAATGCAAAGTAACGTAATGGCGAAGTGGCGAAAGTGAATTTGGTGAAGAGAGTTGGCGAAAAGCTTTGGCGAAGAGCTTTGGCGAAGAGAGTTGGCGAAAAGCTTTGGCGAAGAGAGTTAGTGAAGAGCTTTGGCGAAGAGAGTTGGTGAAGAGCTTTGGCGAAGAGCTTTGGTGAAGAGAGTTGGCGAAGAGCTTTGACAAAGAGAGCTGGCGAAGAGCTTTGGCGAAGAGAGTAGGCGAAGAGCTTTGGCGAAGAGTTAAGGCGAAGAGGATTTGGCGAAGAGGATAAGGCGAGGTGGCATTATGCGAAGAAGCGTTATGCGAAGAGAGAATGTGCGAAATTGCAATTCGCGAAAAGGCGAAGAGGCGAAGAAGCATTGCTGAGGTGGCATATGCAAGGAGAGTCTGGCGAGGCAACATACGCAAGGTAGCATATACGAACTGGAGTGTACGAGGTAGCATTACCGGATCAAGATTGGCGAGTTGGATTAGGCGAGGGAGCTTTGCCGAGGCAGACCGGTGAGCTGGTTAGCGTGTTTTTGGGCAGAGGTCTATTTAAACCCAGTGACCTCCAATAGCATTTCACGATTTTCTTTCTTTTACCTTCGATTAATTTCAGTCTTTTCTCAAAATATTTTCATTTCTTGTCTAAGACATTAATACTTAAATTAACGCAATAAACTCTAGATTATTCATTATTAAGGCAGAAATCATCAAGATTTGAGCAGTAATTTTAGAATTTCAATTAGAAGGAAATAAGGTAAATTTTCCCCTAAGCTATTTTCTTTAGATTTATTTAAGTCTATGGGTTAGGATAATTAATACTAGGTATGTAGAATTTATTGCTAGTGATCTGAGATTATTAATGGTAATTAATATGGGAGAAATCAGTTGGGTGAAACTACCATGAACAATAACTCCGAAAATTTAATACAAATTCAATGCAATTTTTCTTTAAGAAATAAATAAAAGTGTTGTTGGGAATTAAGAATGGAGACTCTAAGATAATTAATTAATAGGAAATCATGTGAAATATTATTGGTTTGGAGAAACCCTAATTTTGTATATTTGGAAAATTTCTTAGGAGAAGAAATTCGAATTTGATTGAGGGATTTTAAGTGGGCAAATTTCTAAGGAGGAAATTAAGAGAAAATTGTGTAAGAGATAAGTATGAACATCCCATTTGATTATTGTTCTTTGAAATTAAAATTTGACCAAGGTATTCTTACATTTGATTATCCTATTGTATATGTATTTATATACTTGTATAATGTGAATGGCTTAATCAATATTCTTGGATCAAGTCTATATGTTCCTTGCTTGTGAACCCGATTTGAATAATGTTATAAGATGATGGTCTTGCGACCAGTATGTACCCTATAAGATTGAAATCCCATGACCCATGGATAGAACTCTCTTCCTAATGAGAGTAAATTCATTGGTCCATTGTGCACTTTGGGAACCCAACCGATAGGGTTTTTATCGGTGTTCCACCTAGAGGGGGCCAGGAGCTCTAGGCGCATGCCTGGCCAAGCATGTGTGCACGTTAAGGTAGCAAGGCTACCGATACGTATGATATGATATGTGATCAGTTCTACCAGATAAGATTTGATAATGCC
>CANXYC011777021.1:0-56985 GCA_948193065.1 Aleurites moluccanus
TCAATTGCTACAGGAAAGACACCAAGCAATTGCCTTGTCGCAAATTGTAGCCCAAATAGTTCTATATGGGCTTCGTTTGAGAGTTCAGAACTGTGGATAAACAATGTCTGAGGGCTTCAACGGTAATTTTATCCGACGTTGCTCACCCACAAAACCCTAAAATCCCCTCCTATCTCAAGCCGCTCACTTGAAAACCCTAGCCGAAAGCTCCTCTAATTTTTGCTATCTGCATCTGTCACCAAAGATGCAGATCTTTGTGAAAACCCTAACGGGTAAGACCATAACACTCGAGGTCGAGTCCTCGGATACCATAGACAATGTGAAGGCTAAGATCCAAGACAAGGAGGGCATCCCACCGGACCAGCAGCGTCTCATTTTCGCTGGAAAACAGTTGGAAGATGGTAGGACCCTTGCCGACTACAACATTCAGAAGGAGTCGACTCTCCACCTGGTGCTCCGCTTGAGGGGTGGGGCTAAGAAGAGGAAGAAGAAGACTTACACCAAGCCCAAGAAGATCAAGCACAAGAAGAAGAAGGTCAAGCTCGCTGTTCTTCAGTTCTATAAGGTCGATGATAGTGGTAAAGTGCAGAGGCTGAGGAAGGAGTGTCCCAACGCCGAGTGTGGAGCTGGTACTTTTATGGCCAATCATTTTGATAGGCACTACTGTGGTAAGTGTGGCCTCACCTATGTTTACCAGAAAGCCGGCGGTGAATGATTTTATGATTGATTAGTTTTCTGGAGGCAGAAACGTTTTTATTTCAAGTGTCAGTAAGTATTATGTTCTTGTTGAACACAATTACGGCTTATTATTTGTTGTTATGGATAATAATTTTTTGCAGTTTAAGTTACATTTACATATTTGTTTCTTGCTTGGTATGCCCCTATTTATTGAGTTAGATGATTGGACTGGGATTTCTCTTTTTCATTACTGGTATGATTAGAATCAAAACAGAGCATTCGTTACGATGTCCAGTTGCTGAACCTAACATGTTTTCATAACCTTCTCCGTAAAGGTAATTTTGCCTGCGGAAATGAGATGAATTACGTGGTAATTTAGAGCAGGATTATTGGCTCAGGGTTCTTGTTTTTAATTAGGAACTCCATTAATTTTTTGAGCTGTAAGCTGTAAGTGGCTGGATTGGGCTGGCAATTCTATTTGAGATGTTCTTGTGTTTGTCCATTGCCCTATCACGTGCTATTGATCAACTGTGTCTGGAATGCAATATATATGGAAGCACAATGAAACATGTACAACGGGAAATTAAATATGCTGGTAAAATATGTATCTCATAAAGGTCCAAATAGTTTGATCAAATATTTGAGTTGTCCCAAAAAAAAAAAAAAATTACTTAGTCAATCACCCAACCTAAATTAGGAATTAACCACTGGAATTAGGGGAAAATATAAAAAAGGATTGAGCAAGTCCCAATTTCATCAATATATGTACGTGCTCAATCAATAGGAAAAATGTGATTTCTATGTCTGTATTATGCTGGTGAATAAATTTATGCTATATATACTCAATTGCAATACTCCCATTTTCACAATCATTATTCTCTTGAATCCAAAATATGTTTTTGTTCTTGAATTATTTGATTGTATTGATAATCTAGATTTAGTTTAAAAATAGATTGAAATGTCAGTTTAATTCCATAATTTGAAAGGTCATGTTAAATTGAAATATGAATTAAGCACTCATTCGAGTCCTCCCTGTATGTAAACCATAACCACAAAAAAAAAAAAAAAATAATAATTCAATTATTCCTGATTGCCATTTAAGGAAGGTGAAAAAAAAATGTAAGAAATAGCTTGGCACACAGCAAAATAAATATAACAACACACTGTATCTTAGATATGGCATAAATGCATGGGCATTTTCTCCAACTGTAAAATGTGGAACAAGGTATGCAAACCACAATTTCTGGAGGGATAGATGAGTATGCCCTCCTCAATATACACAAGCATACAATCGAGAACCAAAATCACCATTAATACAATATAATTTTCAGAAATGGAAATTAGAATGACCTCGCCATTAATATAATCCAATTTTCAGAAAGATAAATTAGTATGATCTCACAAAAGCACGAGGGAACCATCTGGGAAAAAGTGATTTTTTTGCTTTGACAATCAATGCATATATCCCATAACAGGGGATGTGAACCACAGCCAGTGCAAAATACCTGTAAGATAGTCAAATTAATAAAAATATTATGTTCAATATGCTATGATTTTAAGTCGAATAAGATAGATAAAGATGGGATTACAGTACTACCATAAGGGAGCCCACGGTATATCAAGCTCCAGGAATGGATATGGCCACCTAGGATAAGCACAAATTAATGTTACTATCACTTAAAGCAAAATATAAAATAATGGAGAGCATGTCGAGTAACGATTTTAATTTAGGAATGCAAAATGAAAAAGATAAAGTTACCATGAAAAACCACAGGCATGAATCACCCATTGGAAAACAACATAGAGACAACTCCATTGTACAAAATATGCAAGCCGGAACCAAGGGAATGGCTGGAAGCAGGACAGCAGGAGAAGACACTTATCAGTATATATCACTAAACCTGATCAACTTCAGTGGATGAAATCTAGAGTCATCCTTGATACGGTGATACTTACAAGACTATTTAAAGCAGTATCCAGTATAAGAAAAGCTGCATTTAGTGTGTGCATGCAACCCATCAGCTGTCAATAACACAGTGAAAAGAAAATCAGAGATAGTACCATTCATGGTTTTAAATATCAGCCATTACAAATATATGGTAACAGTGAGTTACTGCAATCGTGACAGATTGACCTGGCCGATACGGTGATTTTGTTAATCAAATTCACGTGTAAGCATTGACCCTGACTGCTATAAAAATTTAGGGAGCAGCATTCTCACCACATTGAGTCCAAGATGTGCATTTGATCCAAATGGGACTATAATACACCAAAATACAATATCTGTTAAGATGACAGCAGCTGCACAAGTCTATTAAAAGAAAAAACATGATCTCATTAGTTTAGCATCAACCAGAGTTGAGAAAAGGGAGTCAGCATAAGATACACAAAAATTATTGATAAGTGGATGGACTAACCTGATAAATAGTTTGCATAAGATATCCCCAAAATCCAGCTCTTTGCCTAATTGCCTCTTCAGCATAGTGACTCTGCAACTTGATAGTCCCCTTAGTTTCTATTTCCCTGTAAGTTACAGAGTTTGTAGTTCCAGTATCTTCTAAATCCCTTCTTAAGAACCCACCAGCTTCCCATTTTTCAGAAGGAATTTGCCTTGATGAAATCCAACATCCATATCCAGATGTCACAGTTGCAAGCTACAAAATCGTAATATGTAAATATAAATCACCAAAACAACAGGGAAAGGAAATTGAAAAGTTTGACTTTTAAGTGCTTTTACATACCGCAAAATATACCATAACTAATGCAAATGTCCACCTGCAAATCCATTATTAACCAACACAGAAAAATTAGAAAAAAACACATTTTCAACTTGAAAATGGAAATCACACATTACATATAAATCTCCCTTATCAGCAGCAAAAAAGTAGAAAGATTACTTGCAATTAGAAGAAAACTTGAAGTACAAAATTTTAATTGTCTTACTGGGTGTAGAAATAGAAGGCAAAAGCTCCGTCAATGGCAACAATCTCATAAAGTATAGGAGCCATGCAAATAAAAGCAGAAATTCCATAGAACAGAAGCCAAAATGGGTTAAGGAATCTCCAGCAGAGCTTCTACAAATCATTTAAAAACAATGGCTCTGCTTTTACGTTTGGTTTTGTAAAACGCAACCAAAGCTGAGCCAATGATGATTAAACCAACACACCGGAACTTGCCATCGGACCCAGTATCCTAAACCCTCATCTTCTTCCAAATTAGACATAATATAGAGCTAAAGGTACTGTATAATACTCTGTTATCCTTAATCGGATCGGAGGACGGCAAACCATCTGTAATCTGTTGTAGTTACGCTGGTTGAGTTCCAACTTTCAAGTAATGGGCCTTCTTTAGTTCCATTTTTTGAAAGGGTGAAATGGCTCAATTTGATTGATATGGGCTCAAATTTTCTACCTAACCTAAAAATAAAAAATCCATTCCACGTTTTCTTTTTCTTTTTTCCATTTACATAAAGAAAAATTATTTTTTTAGAAAAAAGATCATGTATTTTTTTTTTTTTTTGTAAAATATTATGTATTTTATGAGAATTTTGTAAATAAGTATATATATTGTTAAAGTATGCATAGTATTGGTACTTTTCTATACATGCATTATTGTTAATTTGTTAGTTAATTGTAATATATAGTAAATAAAATAAGCATGAAGTAGACTCCATTAGTCATCAATTATATAGTTGAGGCCTGAGAGACCATCGGTTTCGCACCAGAAAGTCCAATCTAATTCTTAATCATTACACTTTCCTTGCCAAGCGAATGAAGACTGGATAATAGAGTGCAGAAGATCTGTTTTAGTGAAGTAATTAAGCCACTTATAATTATGAGTACTAAAATTTAAGGCTCTACACTTGGGAATTTTTCATCTCTGTTTAGTTTGATGGTTACTCGGTTACGTTTGGCCGATGACTAGTATAGGACTAAATGCTAATAATTTGAAATTTCAACTATTTACTTGTTAAATTTTAAGCTAATTTTATAATGATTAGTCAAAGTTACAAACTTACGAAACCAAGCAAAATTAATAGCACTCAAATTTCAAGAACTTATAATGAGCAATGTTTGACCAATTGGATCTGCCATGTGATACTAAATTGAAAATATAAAGTAAAAAAAAAAAGAGGGAAAACTTACTCGGTGTAATACATGAAAATGTTGGCACCCCAATCTTTGAGATCCCACAATAGGAACCCACCCATGATAAGAAAAGAAGTGAAACGAGTAGCCATGAGGAATCCAGGGTGAAAACCTTTCCAGCAACTGGTCCACAACTGGGAAGAACTAACATGATTTCTTGGCATAGCATCAACGAACCCATCAGTAGTTTCTGGGCGAGGCACAAGGAGACTCTCATAAATAGTATTAGAATCGTATTTTGAGGCAATTTCCTTTCTCCATAATACCCATAAAGACCCAAGAAAGGCTGCAGCTACAATTCCAAAACAAACGAAATCGTACCAGTACAGGGTGAGTGCCATACTGAAAAGATTGAATTGTTTGAAGTGAAAAGAATTAAAAATATTGAGGGCCTGGAATGCACACCATGGATGAATGATGATTGATGATGGGGTTATTCAAGAATGTGTTTAGTTGAAGGACATTTAGATAGTGGGTTTAACATGGAACTACTGGTAGTTTTGACTGTTTGGTTTAGTACTTTTATAATAACAATGTAGGTTCAAACAAAAAAATTCTGGGTTGATCCCCAAGCACAAGGAAATGATAATTCTAATTATGACTTATTTATCTTAATTTATTAAATTCGTTACATAGTATTTTTTTTATTAAACTTGCCAAAACAACATTGCAGAATTAAAATGTAAATGTTCCTTTTTTTAACTAAAAAAATTATGAATGGACATTTCATCAGTCAAATGATTTTGGGTTTGGCACTTATTTTTCTTCCTTAACAATTAAGGAAAGAATTTTGAATTTTTAAACTCTCTCTTTGAGTTTATATATATTTCAAAGTCCTTTGCAGAATAATAAATGTGTTCGAATTGAAAAGTCTTAGTGATTTGGTATATATGATTACTTCATCATGAAATTTTTAATTCATTTGTAGACAGTTGCATGATCTCACTATGTGATACCTAATTGTCTACTTATTAGTTTATGGCTTGCTTTTAAATTAGAGTAATTCATTCCATTCTCTTATTTTTGCGTTGTCTGATATGATATATTTTTGTTAATAATATTAATACTAATCTGAAAAATTTAGGATGAATATTAGTAATTAAGTTGATTATTCACACCAAACAGTAACAGGTAAAATTTTTTTTGACCTTCATCTTCTATATCCATGTTGCTTCGTCATACAGGTTTTATATATCAATCATTATTTTAAGACACGATTATCAGTTTTAAATCATAATTAAGTAAGGGAATATTTTTTTTTAACTGAAAAAAAATATATTACTACAATTTATTGAATCTAAAGAAAAAGAAGAAGAAGAAGGAGCTGGAAAAAGAAAGATCAAGTCAAGTTTTGCGGTACATAACACGCGGGATTTGATATTAAATTAAGTACTAATTCCAAATTTCCAATTGTAATTAAAAACTAAAAAGCTTAGAGAAAGAAAAGCATATTTTAAGGACATGTAATGTGGTCATTAATCACATGATCCTACCAACGTCGAAGCTTCCTTCTTCTTCTTCATCTTTTTTTTTTTTCCCCTTTTTTTCCCTCTTGAACTCTCATGAATATAATCAGATCTCCTCCTTTGAATTCATGAATGAATGCACCTTAGATTTTAATTAAAATAATAGTTTCCCCTTTGATTCAAACAATTATACTTAATTGAAAATCAATTTCCAAGCAAATAAATAATCCTATAAAAATTTATCGCACAAAATCAAAAACTCCATAAACAAAAGATGCAGAAATTAGACCTTAAATAGATCAGTAACAGAGACTCTTCTCAACATATCAACAAATAAGCCCACCGCATAGTCTACAACATCCTCAGAAAACGCAAGCTTAATATTATTAATCTGAATAGGAGATTGACAACGCCGGCAGAAGAGCACATAATAAACTGAAGGGAAGGGAGGAGGAAGATAAAGTCTTCGAAGATTGAAGTAGAGTCTACACAGAGCAAGGCGACTGGACATTGTTGAGAAGAAAGGAATGAACAAGTACCAAGGTAGTTGTTTTGCTTGAATTCTTATTATGATGAGAATCTCATCTTTGCTTGAATACTCAATGTAATGAGAAAATCTCGATTGAGATGAACCAAATATAATTAAGTGCAAATAAGCATTTTCTTTTGTATTTTAATCTTTTTCTGTAAAATAAATCATTCTGATCTTGTGATGGGAGAATCAATGAAGAAAGTAGCAGAAAGAGACAGTGATGGAGGGATGGCCAAGCCTCATGAGCCTGAGCCATTAGCAAAAAAAAAATCTCATTAGTTTATAAAAAAAATTTATTTAATCCATCTAAATTCGAAACAAAATCAAAAATTAATTTTAAATGGATTGAAAATTAAAATTTTTTATATAAATATAAAATAAATATATAATTTAATTTAAACAAAAAATTTAATTAAAGAAAAACAATTGAAAGTATCATTGTGGAGAAATTTTAGATTCTCATATGGGCCAAAAATATTTGAGAAATTTTTTGATTTTCGGGTGGGCTAAGAAAAAATTTTCACTAATCTAATAATTTTTTTTAGGTAATAGGCATAATTCCATCTCTATCTAAATCTAATTTTTATACAGTCTTGGTCTATGTAGAAATTAATTTTTTAAAAATTTTATCACTTATATGAAAAATTTTAATTTTTAACCCATTTAAAATTAATCTTCTCACTTCGTTTCTAGTAAAAAAGATTGAATAAATGAATAAATACGGTTTATTAAGAAAGAATATGAGAGTAAATTAACAAACATTATTTTTGTCTCATAATAAATATACTCATTGCAAAATATATAACTATAAAAAAAAAATTCTCTATTTTAATCTTTTTAATGTATTTATTATTTTAATCTCTTTTCACCTTATTAATTTTTTTAAATTTTATATTTTTTAATTAATATTTATATTTTCAACACATTTTTAATGAAAATATTATTGTATTGTTAAAATAAAATGTAATTTAAATTAAAAAATAAGATAATTAAATTAGAATATACCAAAAATAAAATTAGAATATTTATTAAGAAAAAGATAAAGTATCTAATTTGATTTTAATAATAAATTTTATTTTTTAATATCTAATAAACATAATAAAAAGTCTTCATACGTTGTCTTGCGCCCGTTTTTTACTTAGTGAGTATTTGTTTGCATCATTTTTGGTAAGAATCGTGCATTTTTTCATTAAATAAATTCCAATTGTGAAAAATAGAGGACATGGTGGTGTTTGTTTAAAAACATGAATGGCAATTTTGGAAGTTTAAAATCATGGAAAAGTTACGGCCACTTCTTGTAGCTTTTGAGATCATGTTTTTTAAGAGAGAATTTTTTATTTTTTTTAGACGAAAATACCTCAGTTGCTGCTGCTGCTTCTTTCTTTGCTCTTTTCTTTTCTTGAAAACCTTGGAGCTGCATGAAATATTTGCTATTGAAGCACAATAATTTTTTTACCAGTATTTTTTAAGGCCAGTAATTTTAAAGACTTGTTTGTTTAATATAGCCCAACAAAGGCAGACTTTCACATTAAGTTTCAAATCTCCAAACGAGTCACAGAGCTTGCCTCTGAAATTACTATCGATTTTGCCTCAATTTCTCCGGCTCCGGTGATAGTGGGAGTTGCCACTGGCGTTTTCTTGTTCTTAGCTGATTTGGTCAGGCAAATACAATTGCATGTTTTCATTGATTTTCTTCACGCTGAATCCTATGGTTCCAGCACCCAATCCACTGGCACACCACCATTTGCCTGGACTTGAAGCTCAATATTCATGTGGTTCATTTCTGGTTTGATGCCTTTTTAGTCTTTTTACAGTTATTCATTTATTTTATTCAAATACTAAAAAAAAATATAATTATTTATCTCAATAATTAGAAACCCGATTAATCCAAACATTCAAGTATTTTTCTAATTTATTTTAAACTCAACTCATTTTCCCTTCAATTTTTACAATCAGATTACCAAACACTCTCTTAATATATTCACTGGACAAATAAGAGTTTAATAGATTCAATTTGACAAGTTAAAATGTTTAATGGGTGAAATTAAAAATAAATGGAGTATAATAAATTTTGATATCAAGTCTTGAGTGAAAAATATGTATTTTACAAATTAAAAAGATAAAAAATATTCGTTGAACTCGAATGAAATCAAAACAAAATCAGTCTCTGCGATTTATGATTTATTAGTTTGATGAAATATATATAAAGTAAAATAATGAATAATTAAAGTAGAAAGGATGGGGGAAAGACTAACATATTGCAGATTACAAGGAAATGCACATGGCAATTGCTTTGTGCATTTCCTTGTAACAAGGTTTGACTTAAAATGTAATTAAATATAAGATCATACAATTTAATTTTACATCTTAAGAAGCCCAAAGAAAATAACAATGCCCCCCCCAGAAAAAAAAAGAACAAACAAACGTGTAAGTTTAATGAGCAGTTGTTTAAATAACAGTTGAAAAGCTGCGATTAACCACGGTGAATCCTCCATCAACAGCTAAGTTATGTCCGCTTATATAAGCCGATTCATCAGAAGCCAGAAACAAAGCAGCCTCAGCTACATGTCTAGCCCTCAATACAATCCCTTTCAAATTGGCTAAAGCACAACTATTAGCTTCAACTTGATGAGGTTCCAAATTATAAGCCTTGCAAGAAAGTGGCGTAGCAACTCCAAAGGGGGAAATGCAATTGACTCTAATTCCGTGAACCCCTAGCTCACTGCAAGCACTTCTAACCAGACCCACTAGAGCATGCTTTGAAATGGTATAAGCATGTGGTCCAGTACCAGCAACAGTAGATGCAACACTAGTAGTACATATTATAGATCCTCGAATATTTTTAGCCACCATGGCACGGGCTGCATGTTTGATTGTGGCCGCCACGCCACGGACGTTGGTGGCCATGGTGTTGTCGAAACCATTAATATCAAGATCCAAAATGCTTGTTAATGGGCCTATAATTCCAGCATTACTGAACAAAATATCAAGCTTTCCATATTTTTCTAAAGTGTAATTCACTGTTTCTTCAACTTGCTTCTCGTCTCTAACATCGCAGTGGTAATAAGAAGCTTTGTTTAGGCCTATTGACGATATTACTTGATGGCCTAATGAATCTTGGACATCGGCTATCACAACAAAGGCTCCATTTTCAACAAATAATCTTGCTGCCTCCTCACCAATTCCGCTCGCTGCACCAGTGATCAGTGCAACCTTATCATCCAACCTTAAAAACAGAAAGAAAATAAAATCATATTAATTTTATCAAGTCAAAACGTACCTGTGTAAAATTTAATCCTAAAATATTGTTCTTAATTTTATAATTATTTCATACATATGCAAAGGTTGAGTATAAAAATTTAAAGGTCTCACCTTGGCTTAGACATTGGTGAACGTGTGCTTGATATTGTTGTTGTTGTTGGTAGAGTTGCCCAAACTTCTAAATAATGACCTTGGATTTGCTGTTTATAGATTTTTGGATTTGCTAGACTGCATTGCTCGAGACAATGGCGTATATAGATTTAGCTTATATATATTGTGCATGAATATAACATTTCCTTGATTTGGGCATCATATAATTAATAATAAAATTTTAACTCAACTGCAGATGACCCATTCTATAATTGGACTAACTATATATTAAACTAATTAAATTTTTTTAATTTACAATATTATGAAACTAGGAATTTGAATAGTCAAATTCACTATATATACTAATAATATAATAATAATAATAATAATTGTCTGAATTTAATGTACACTTAATATGAAATTTCAATTTTTATTATCTTATTAATTATTTATATAATTATCATAGTAAAATATAATATAATAATAAATATATATGTCATCTTAAAAAATTTATCTATACAATGAATTATTTATTTATTTATTTTTGTTAAATATGCTATTGGATATCAGTTATTGATTCAATGCAATTTTACCAAGGAAACATAGTCACATGGTCACATACCTCATATATCTATATAATATACAATAAGGAACCCTTGCACTTTGAATTTTTAGTAAATCTTATCTTGAGGTTGGCCATTGGGGTTGCAGTACATATTGTTCCAAAATTTTGACTCTTAACAGTATAATTGACATCTTGCTAGCATGCATGCATTTGGATCCAAAAGGGTAATTTACTATATTAATTTGATAGATTGCATTGAAATATTTAATTTAAAGACTAAATTTAGATTAAGGATTTAATTTGTGTTGTATAGAAAAAATTAGTTAATTTTTTTTAAAGTCGATTTTTAGATCAATTGAGAGTTTAATCCAATAAATTCATTAACAATGTTAATTTATGAGATCCAAATCATATTTTTAAATAATAAAAAAATTAAAAATTAAAAAATATCAAAACTAAAAATCAAAAGAAAAAAAGAAACCCTGATCATTTGGGTTTCATCCTCTATCGCAGGGACAAAAATCACTACCAAAGCAAAAACTCCACTTTTAATTGCAGTGAGTATTATTTTGAATTCAAGAGGATAAAAAGATAAAAACAAACCAGACGATTGATAGTTGCTTCAAAATTCTCAGTTATGAATTCAAAACGAGACCTAGTAAAACCCTTCGCAAAAGCTTTTTGTTGAAAAAAATGACATTTTTCTCACCATCTTCACTTCTAATTGCAGACGTTCTGACCAATTTAGTCCTCGTCTTTGATACGGCAATCTTAAAACTAATCCCACCAAAAAAGACCGGTCTTGAAGCTCGAAAAGGGAAAAGCCAAGTAGGTTTCGAAGTATCATGCTCAGAGGGATCATAATATGTGAATTTTAAGGTGGGTTTGTGGAAAAGAACCATTGTTGCTGCTATTTTCTTCGAGTATTAAACCATATCAAACATCTCAAGATCCCACCTTTATCATGTGAAGTATTGAATATCAAATAGATGAAGGGACAAAATAGTTTGTTTTTAGTTATTCAAGGGATGAGAAGAATCAGAGATGGCCACATGTAGGAGACTCCAAATACTCAAGAAAAAACATGAGGTGGGTATTGAATATCAAATACCCAAATGATCTGGGTTTCAATTTTTTTTTTTAATTTTAATATTTTTATTATTTATAAATATATTTTTTTTAATTTTAATATTTTTTATTATTTAAAAATATGATTTGAGTTCCACAAATCAATACCCTTATTGAATATAATGGATTAATCTCTCCATTGGTTCAAAAATTGACTTTGAAAAAGAAATTGAACTGATTTTTTTTTACATGACCCAAATTAAATCCCGAACCTAAATTGAATATTCCCATTGCTCAAGTTGGTCAAATTATCATTGAATATTAACTAGCTAGCTAGCTCAAAACCTCAGAAACTCTGCGAAAACAACAACGTTTGGATTATTTTAAGGCTACTTTATTTCTAACAAAGTTAAAAAAAAAAAAAAAAATCATCTAATAATAAATTATCATCCTTAATAATTTTGCAAGGATTTATAACACTAGTCAATCAAAAAGAAAAAGAAAAATATAAATAATAAATAAACTCATGGTACAAGAAACCTAAAAGATAAAGTAACACATGATCATAATATGGAAATTATTTAACATATGCTAGCTAAGCTAGACGTGATAAAAAATATATAGTGATCCGCTAAAAGATTGAGAGCACTATCATATTGGTATTTGACATTCAGATCTCACGCATTTTTAGCACCAGAAACAGTAACAAAATATAATTTAAAGTGGAATTCCACGGATGCCATGCCAAAAATGAAATTGGTATAGAAAGAAAGAATCACTAAGCAAATACCGGACTTGACTCTTTCGCTACGCAGCGCAATTACATGTGAATTAAATATAAAATATTAAATAAATTTATATATAATTAAATTTTTTAATTTATAAATATTAAAATTTTATATAATTTTAAAAGTATCAATTTTAAAAATTAATTATGAGATATTAATTTATTTAAAATAAATATAAAATATCGTTTTAAAATTAAAAAATACTAAATAATTTTTTTAATATTTAATAGATTAATTTAAAATATTATTTTAAAAAAAATTAAATTAAACATGTTAATTTTTTTAAAATTTTATTTTCAAAATAAATTTTATACCCAAACACTCTCCGTATATAAACATCTTGTATATTCATGCTTTTAACATAAGTATTATCAATCCAATTAATCCTGCTTGAACCTCTTGACAGTTTATTTCTCTACATTACTTGAGCCTAACTTTTTGTCTTTCTTTTCACATTAATAACTTTTTATAATAAAAATTAAATGCATGCTCGAATTTATATATAGACAATGATTTAAATAAAATTACAAAATTTAATAGATAAAATTGAGAGAAATATATATATACAAAAATTCGCCATCTATAATACATTAGATTAAAAATAAATTATTTAAAATTAGCTTTTAAATATTGAATGCTTATTTCTAATTATTTGTTTTATTTGTTAAAACTTAAAATACATAATTTAAAATTTATGCAAAATGATATATATCCTTACTATTTATTTTATTATCATATGAACAATTTAAATCAAAAAATCAAAACTATCTAATCAATTGAAAATTTACGTATCATAATAGTCATGTTGGATCACTATTAAATAAAAATATAAAAATTTAAGAACTAATATACCACTAGTATAATTAAAGATACAGTAATAAAATTAATTTTAGAAAAATAATAATTTTAATAAATAATTCTGAAAATCAATTCAATAGGATTGAAATAAAGGCTAATTACTTCATTATTTTTTTTAGGAGCACTTAATTAGTTTTCTTAATATAACGTTTTTAAACCACTTATAATTAGTTATTGGTTTTTTTAATGGATAAAAATTTAAAATTTAGATAATATTATATAAATAAATTTATAAATAAAATAAATAAATAAAAAATAAGAGTTATAACATATGAGATGATAATCAACGCAACGAAATAAATTTTTTCAATATTTTTTTTTATTTAATTTATTTTTTATATTAATTTATTTATATTTTTTAATATATAATTATTTTACAATTATATTTTTTTTAAAATAATTGCTGTAAAAATTGTTTTACCACAACCGGTTAGCTATAATTAAATTAAACGTCTACTGTTCTGTCCTGTCGGAACCAACTTAAAATTAAAAAACGAGCAAATTAAAGCAGATTGTTTTGTTGGACGATGATGCTGAAGCCGGACCCACAATCTAAATGAGAAATCATTGGTCCGTCGAATCTTATTGTAACAGCCCGGTTAGAATGAAGAGCGCGACAAAACTAGCAGAGGCGGAAAAACGATGATATGAAACGGCTGAGGGTTGTGGATCTGGTGGTCGTGAGTCGTCACATCTGACCGCTAGTGGCCTTCTATCTCTCTTTGCTTCTCTGATAATCCTAACAATTTTTCAATTGGCCATGTCTGCTACGGCCGTTGCCTTCATTTCAACCCCAACTTCTCTCAGTCCCACTCATTTGTCCCCTAAAAACACTAGTAAAATTCAATTCAACTCCATACCCACCTGTAAAACTAAAACAACATTTTCTATCCACTATGGATCCTTTAATCGATGCTCCAATGTCACTGGGTTCAAGCCCTTTTCTCCTCCTGTTATGGAGTGGCAAGATTGCACGTAATAATCACCAATCTAATTTTCTTCTTCTTATTTTTCACTCTAATTTTTAAAAGAGTGATTCAAATGCAGGGTTAAAATGGAAATTGCTGTTCCCGTTTCGGTGGCTTATAAGTGTTACTCAGACCGTGAATCAATTCCCCGTTGGATGCCCTTTATTTCATCTGTGAAGGTGTGCCATATTTTTTCTTTTTTCTTACAATTTGATTTTCGTAAATGTTCCTTTTAATTCTATCCTTGATTTAAAAATAATAATAATAATAATCTTGATTCTATTTTTTTTAGCTGATCAGAGCTTAAAAGTTATGTTTGATTATGTTTATTAGATACTGGAAGACAAGCCAGACCTATCACGATGGTCGCTTAAGTACAAAGCGTTTGGTCGTGATATTCAATTCTCTTGGCTTGCTAGAAATATGCAGGTAATGATTCTTTCTCTCTCCCTCTCTCTCTTTTTATTTTATTTTATTTTTTTGCCATTTTCTTGTAGCTCCAATGGTCAAAATTGGGAAGGTACTTTACTCTGTTTCCTTTAGTTTTATTCCGTGATTATGTTTTCGCAGCCAATCCCAAATCAGAAAATTCATTGGAGATCTCTGGAAGGTCTTCCTAACAGGTAACAAGAAAAAGCAGGTGGCAGATAGTGTATGATGATTCATGGGCAATTATAGTATCAAGAATGGAGAATGTATAGTGTATGATGATTCATGGGCAATTATAGTATCAAGAATGGAGAATGTATTGTTTAGCCTTCAATACTTTTTCTTCACAGAATTATTTCATAATTTATTTTAGCACATGTTGTTCCAATATAAATGAAATATATATATATATATATATATACACAGCACATACATGCTCATGTTTAAATATGCATATTTCATGAAGTGTTGGCTTTAAAATTTTCACATTTCTTGTCCATATTTTTACTATTTTCAGTACTTTTATGATTGTCTACGTCTAAATTACTTATTGTTATTTATAAAAATTCAGTGTTATTTCATTAATCATAATACAATAGTAGTATACTTAATCAACTGTTTCTTACATGGCAGAGGTGCTGTTCGATTCTTTCCTAAAGGGCCAGCATCATGTACAGTAGAAGTGAGATTTCCATATGCAATGTTTAATTTGGTGTCATACTGTTGTTACTTTGTAGAAGTCATGATCTTCACATATCACCCTTTATCATTATAGTTCATCTCTCACAGTTCAGTTCATTTATCACATTGATTCCAGTTCCACTCTTCCAAGATCTACTACATTCTTCTTGCCTTTTTGGACTGGCCAAAACATATCTTATTTTATTTATTAAACGAATTCATTGAATAGGCAAAGAGAAAATGTGTAAAACTATGAAAAGGAAAGCGAACCATTTGTTGCTTCCTTTCCTCTTTTTCTTCCTCCTTTTTACCCCACAAAATCTTTTTGTTGTTTTTTATTTGTTCAAGCTTAAGCTAGGCCCTCGCTGCTGTATTTTTTACTTTTCATCTCTCACTATTGAGTTTTGACTTTTCAGCTAACCGTTTCATATGAAGTTCCTCAACTTTTGGTTCCTGTTGCATCAGTAAGCATTCTTACTTTGATTCACAGATTATTTTGATTACTTTGACAAAGATTATCTGATTACTTGTATGGCACAAAAATTGAAGGATGCATGTCAATAGGAAAGAGGATAAATAGTCCACTATGTTAGAATATACAGTATATGTTATATTTTCACTTGATATGGAATGATCAGCCATTCGATATATATTTTCTCTCAGGCACTGCAACCTTTCCTTGAGAGCTTACTTGCACATGGTTTGGAAAGATTCGCCACATTTGCAAAAGGTTCTTACTCGAGCTGAACCCAACGCTCTGAACCAAATTTAGATTATTTAAGAATTGCCAACAATTACTTCATTGTGAAAAGTTTTGGAATGAAATAGAGAAACAGAGAAGTTTCTCTTGGTGATTTATTATTAATTGTACTGAACAACTTTACTCTGAACTATAGATCATTTTTTTTTTTCAAATTTATGGACAAAATTATTACATGCATGGATTTAATTTTCCATTAATTGGTGAAACCAAATAAATTACTGTAATAACTCAATCTGCTTTTGCTTCTTGCCCCCTTTTTTCCATGTTATTGAAGTTCTAATATATCATTATTGTGTACGCAAGAATCAAGCAATGTAGAACTACTAGCCCCTTTGAATTAGCTATAATCTTCGATCTGAGAGGCACACGTGCATTAGTATCAGACTTCTATAAATAGGATTATAGCTAGGGGGGATAATATAAGGTCTAAGAACTATTTCTATCTATTATGCTCCTGCAGAATGATACAATCGCCAGCTGAAAAAACTCACACTAAAAGGTTGTTGATGTCAATATCATGGTGCTCCATGGATTTCATATGGGCTGAAAACGCCTTACTGGCGATTGAAAAAATGTCAAGTATATCTTACGGCGACAGAGTCATATTAAAGGTGCTTTGAGAGCTCATTCCTGTGACCCCTCAAGTCTTCTGTTAAAAAATTTTACCTGTTTATACCTTATTAATACTAAACATAGCAGGCTCACCTTTTGTAAATTGTAAGCAATGAAGAAGAACTGGGAAAAGTTTGGTTGAGACAATATTTGAGAACACACGGATGCAAGCTTTAACAATGACTTATCCTGCGGTGGCATTGGTAAGGCAATCAGGAAATTTTGCAAAATTTATATTGCTGTAGCAATACAACTCCAACGTCAACAGCATAGGCCCCATAGAACTCAAATGCCCACAGTTAAATAAGCAGACCAATATCCAATTATTAAGCATTAGAAACTTGGAATGAATTTAGTGGGTTGCAACAAAATAAAGCACAAAGAAGGTGGTTTCCATGTTCTGTTGCTTTTCTTTGTTCTTGCTTTTTAGAATGGCATGGATGGAATTGGAAAGCATTGCTATCAATAAATCATTGTCACATATTATAAATACTAATGGTTTTGTCATAACGTTTGAGGACTGCGCTGCCATAAAGCAGGTGCTTATTTTTTGAATAATTGAGAATCTGTTTGGTGTTGTTATTATTGATGGTTTTTAGTTTGTCTTAATTAAAATATATATATATATATATATTGTTAAAAAATATTTGTTTTTATTAGCTGGATTTTGAAAATGAAAAAACAGGTTATTGTAAATAAGAGAAAACCATAAAAAAATGATACTATGATTTCTAGTGTAGAAAACTTGATGTTTGGATCTCGTATATCCTTCTTCATCAAGTTTGATTCTCGCTTGGACATTAAAATGAGAATATATTGCTGTGAACCCACTTAGATTCTTATGGTGACCACACCCTTGACGATCAAGTGGCTTAAATATCTTCAAGTGGCTTTGAAATATTCTTATCATATCTTCTTTGGGTAATAGTATTCCACGTTTCTACCAAAACCCACTGATTTATAATGATATATGCTTCGAGTTTGAGAAGTTCCCATCAGTGAAAGAAATAGGATCTCTCTCTCTTAATAAATTGGGAGCAAGTTCTCAACATAATTCTTTTTAACAGAACTTGAAATTCATGCAAACGGCAACAGGCATACAAAACTAGCAGCCAGGAGAAGCAAAATAGATGAAATAAATATTAAGATCCTTTATCAAATTTTTATATACATGCACGGTACATAATTTTAAAAAAAAAATCAGTCGAATGGGGAAAACCGTAATGGACTGTTAGAATAAACAAATCCCCAATGAACACATTATAATACAACATAAGAATCTCAGCACCAACACCACCATCCATACGTACATCTATCCAACTGACCCTGTGCTGTTTGAAAAATCAGCACCTACAAAAATGCTAGCTGCTTTTTCTAGCATCAAACTGAAGCAGCCAGAAACAGTTTATCCCCCTCAAAAAGAGAATTTATTTAAAATTTATTCTATTTACATTCAACGGTTGGCACTGCTATCCAACAAGTTCCTCAAGCTACACAAGGCTTCTGCAGAGAGGCTACAACACCTCTGTCTCCGTTGCCTTGGTGGTGATGGCTCCCGATGATCGTGGGAAGAGAAGCAGACAATAATCACAGTGAGATTGTCAAATGTGTTGCGCCGCAAGGCCTCCATGACAAGGTCCCTAGCACACTGTTCTGGGTCATCATGCCTCCGCAACCCACGCCGAACAAGGCTGACAGCATGCTGACTTGACATAACATCCCAAATCCCATCACAACCGATTATGAGAAACTCATCATCCTCTGTTAGAACCACCTGCTGGAACTCTGGCTCTGCAATGAGAGGAGAAGGAGCACCATGAGGGTTTTTCATGTCCCAGTCCCCAAGAGCTCGGGACACTGACAGAACACCATTAAGATATCCATCGTCAATGTACCCACCCAATTCTTCAACCCGCCTCCGTTCTGTTGGATAAACAGGCCTATGATCTTGAGACATATTAATTGCCTCTCCTTTACGACAAAGAACTGCTCTGCAGTCACCAGCATTGGCCACCAATAATAGCCTGGAATAGGAGAACAGGGTCAAGATGCTAGAGAAATTGCAAAATAATGTTCAAGGAGTATCATTAGAAACACCAAAAAGGAGGAGGCAAACAGGCATATAGAATTACATGCATTTGTCAAATGGAGTAACACATTGGAATATGTTCTAAAATAGCCAGCGATAAGTCATCTGGCCTATTAATACTAACATGTATTGTCGAATTTGCACGCTGCAGACATCACAAGCAGGTAAAGGCATAAATTTTTGCTGGTTCAGATAAAGCTAAAGAAAGGCATTGTGCAAGAGCACGAGAAAATAAGTCCACCAATGCCTTTTAACAGAAATGTAAGATTGACAATCAGATATAAGAGACTAGAATTAGATAGACTTATCCTGATAAAGCAAAGGAAATAGTGCATGATCAGTTTCACTGTTCAACATCATAACCCTAAATCTAGATAAAACAGAGGCTGTCAGAAGATTAAATAAGGATTTATAGAAACAGCACAAACATACCTTCCAAATATAAAAGCAGCAAGTGCAGTAGTCCCAGAAGAACTGCTCACACTGCAGTCGTCTGCCAAAGCTAGGTCAGCCAGAAGAAATGCCTCGCGAAGGGAGTTCTCGACCTCCTCCAAAAAGATATTATCAACTTCACATGCTTGGGGAAAATTAACATCCTCAAAAAAGAGTCTGATTGCATTTTTCCTAATATAAGCTGCTGCTTCTGGTCCTCCATGACCATCAAAAACCTGAAAACATATTTGAAATCCCAATGAATATATGGAAAAAAAATGATGATAGTTACAATTACAGGGCTGAAAGACAAATTACCCCGTAAAAAGCACTTGGCTTAGGAAACTTGAAAAGAGAGCCCAGATGTGCAGGCAGATCATCTATCCTTATGTGCTCATCTTCCATATATCTTCGAGGCCCAATGTCAGCAAAGCTGCCAGAACGAATGCTGGGAACAAATTGTAAGGATGCAGGCTCAAGAGACACGTCTGAAATTTTGTCTGCAGATTTAATATCCTACAGAAGGCGTGAAAGAATTTTAAGTTTTAAAATGTCAGAAATCAGAAACTAATGGCATCAAATGAAAAATGAACAATGGGACACTGCCCAGGACCTAAGCCTTTTTGCTTAAATTTTTAATAATAGATCATAATTAAAATCCGGTATACTTGGAATAGAACATCATACAATTGTACCAGAGAATCGGGAGGTAAGCTGCCTTAGACAATCGAGTCAATCACGTAAAATATGATCCAAAGAGGATAGGTTGGAACTAAAGAAATAAGCAAATTCCCAGTAAAATTCAGCTAGCCTAAAACACAAATCAATATAAACGGCCACGAAAAACAAATCAACACAATCAGTCACAAACTTTTAATTTCAACTAACTAAATCTAAGCCGATAAAAACCAACTGATTTCACAAGCAAACCCTAGAAAAGGAAAAACACAAATAAACAATCAAGAAGAGAATAAACCGAGAAAATCCAAAGAAAACTCACCACAACAACTTGAGAGGTAGATAAATCAGCAGGCACTGAATCCGAAACGCGAACTTGATTTAACCTTCTTGGTGACGAGATGGCAACAACATCTTCAATCTCGTGAACGCTGTTTCCTTTAGCAGTGCTAAAGTATTGAACATCTACATGGACGCTCTGTTGACGCACAACCTCTCCTTCAGCCACCATATTTCATTTACTAAACAAAAACTTCTCTTCTCAAAATATTAATAAAAAAAAAAAATTTCAAATCTCAAACTCAACACAACTTCCTCCCTGAGATATTTGGCATAGGTCTTTTCTTTCCACTTTCTTCTTTCTAAATTTTCTCGCACTCTCTCTGTTTTTTCTTTTCGTTGAAGTGATCAAATTTTGAGGCAGGAAGGCTTCAATTGTTATTTATAGGTGTCAGACTGGTACCGGTGGCCACCGGTCGGTGTACGCGTGTAAGTTCCTATGCCATATGATTTAAGAAACTAGGGAACTAGCAAGCAACTTAACAAGCTTGGCTTGACGGACACGTGACAGTTTTTACATCGACGCGTGAACTTTGTTCTATTGTGAGGAGTGCTTCGCGTACAATGACTGAACTATCCTTCCTGTACCTTCCATGACTGAGTTGTCACGTTGACCTTCAAAGGGTTGGTATAACGATAAAGGTCAGATTATTTATTTTTTAGGGGGTAATTTAGGAAATATATTTGCCAACTTGAATTTTTAAATTGTTTTAAAATTTTTCTTCGCTCCTACTGACTTGGTTTGTTTACGTTAGTGAGATGTGAGTCAGTCGGGGTCCACGAGAGCTATTAAGTAATTTTTAAAATAATATTTTATCCGTCACCCAACAAATATTTTAATTTTTTTTAATATTTTTAATTTAATTATCTTATTTTTAATTTAAATTATGTTTTATTTTAAAATTATAATAATACTTTTATATATTTAATTTTATATATTTAATATAAATTATAATGTAAGAAAATTAAAAGGATAAATGAAAATTAAAGTAATAAATTAATTATTTTTTAATAATTATATATTTTATAATTATAATATTTATTATAAAATAAAAAGCGTAAATAAATAAGGAAATTGTTACGGTTTGTGTTGTAACTTAATTTTTTAAGAGTTAATTATTATTTAGCTTTTAAAATTTATCGAAATTAACAAATTAATCTCTATATTTTAAAAAATTTACTATTTAGTTTCTATTTTTTTGTTTCGTTATATGAATAACGAATTGATCTCTATATTTTGAAAAACTCATTATCTAGTTTTTATTTTTTATTCTGTCATATGAATTAATCATTCCGTTATTTTTATCGTTAAATACATATAAAATAACTATGCCCTTCACTTGTAGAAATTATTTCACTAATTTTGATAAATTTTAGGGACTAATTAACAATTAACCTTTAAACTTTCAATTATTTAATAAAAAAATTTTATACTAAATTTTTTAATAAATTTTTTGTAGTTATTGGTTTATATATAGAGATGGTGAGAGAGATTAATTATGGATTTTATCTTAGGATAATGCCCATAATCTAAAAAAAAATTAAAAAAAGTATTTTAAGTATTAAAAATTATTTTTTTTATTTTAAAATTTTTTTAATGAAAATTATAAAAAAAATGAATTGAATAATGAATTCGTATGATAAAATTAAAATATAATGACTAAATAATAAATTTATCAAAATATAGAGATTATTTTTTTAATTTCGATAAATTTTATGAACTAAATAATAATTAATTTTTTTTTTAATGATTAACCTTCAATTTTAATTTATAACTCCATTTATTTAGTAGAAATGAAATTGCTACAATATGAAAATTTGAAGTTGAAGTTGAATGTCAACCCTAGCGTGGAAAATACACAACCACTCCTTTTACAATTCAAAATTTCGAAGCCTCTTGCGTAATGAATTAAGTTATGTTGAAATATTCTTGTTGACCAATTAATATAGTGGGATGACTATGAATATATTAATGCATCTTCTTGGATTAATTAAGCTAATTAATATAATTAAGGTCCGTAAATGAATTAGGCAAACGACTCACTCGTGAGAATTATTTACCTCAAATAATATTTCCTTGGATATTTCATATATATATAAATTATTGAATGAAATAACATTTTCGTGAAATTTAATATAATTATCTTTGAGATATAAGATTGTGATTGACCATTGTCCATGGAAATTCATTAATATATATATGAGTGCTAGACATTTTTACACCACTAAAATTATTAATTTTGTCTTATTTGTGTTAATTTTCCTATAATTTATTTAATTTTTAATTTTTTATATTTAATTTAAGTTAAAATATGAATGATTATTTTAATTTAATTAGATCATTAAATAAATTGAATAAAAAAAATAGAATTAATATTTACTTATTTTAAAGTATAAATCTTTTAAACATATAATATATATATGTATGTATGTACGCGCACAAAGATTATCTCACTAATTAAATTTTTTAAATTTATCAATTTAATTTGTTTATTTTCAGTAGACCTAATCATAATTTTATTGATATTTGATAACTGTGATGTACTACTTTGGAAATTATCAATTGATATGATAGGAAAATAAAATTGATTTAGCCCAAATTAAATTATCTATATATAGATTAAAAATTGTCGATAATCTAACTGTACAGTGTTTGGCGTGGGATGAGGATTTGAGGACAAACTAATTACTGGTCATGAATCAATAATTATGGTTGGAATAGGAGGAAACTGACCTCTTCCATTATATGAGCATATTGAAATTGAACCTTTACAGTATTAACTAAATAAATAAAGGGAAATATATATGGGCGTAGTGGGTTTGGTCGTTGGTGGTCCAACTAAGGCTACCCACTGGTTGCCAAGAAAGCTCCCAAGCTCTCTTCATTGGTTGTCCAAATTGACTTTTGCCTTTATATGAATTTATAGATCAAATATGGACAAAAATAGCGGAATCAAAAGGGGCCTCTTTTGTTAGGCTGCTTAGGCATATATTAAGAGACAAATTGAGAAACTTCGCATCATTACTGGTGTTTGTGTAAAACCTGAGGCAAAAACCCATCATATCAACTACAAACCCACAAGCCTAATATCGTTTGTTAGTTAGTTTTTCCAAATTAAAAACATGTGTTAATTAATTTAATTCAGTTGGCTGAGTCCTAAAATTTCAATCATTGTTTTTAGTAAATTTGAGCATAAGACTAATTATGCTCAAATTATAACAAATGAATTATTAATTACTGTGGTATAAAGACAAATTCCCTAGTAAATTCTAACTTGAAATATCTTTATTATTGAGTTAATTTCAATATCATTAAATTAAAAATTAATCATATAAAACTATTGTATTGTATGCTAACAACGACTCAGCTCAAATAATTACACATATATCCATTAGATTCTCGCGGAATGGCTGGTAGTTGTATAAATTTATTAATTCATTCATATTTGCATCCAAAACCGACCAATAATTTGTGCCTACCAAATGCTTGTGAAAAGGAAAATGAGAGTTGTGTTGGCCATTTATTTGTGCCTGTCCCAAGCCAGAGATGACAATACGGTTTTAAAAAAGCAAAGCACAGAAGATAAGACTCGTGTTAGGTAAAGATTAAAAAGTTAAAACAAATTAATAACTTGACTTTAGAGTTTAGAAAGTATGATTAATTAATTAAGTTTCATTTAATTTAATGGGCAATGAGAAACACGTTGTTCTGTTGTTTTTCCTTATTAACATTTTTATTTATAGGATTTTAGAGTTTAGTGGTCGTTGGAAAGATTGGGAAAAGCATGTGAACTTGTACAATAACAGATGGCATCATGGCAAAGCCAGCTTCACCCCTTTTCTTTTTAATATATGCTACGTGTTGCCTCAATAATTGGCTCTCCTTTCTTCACTTCTTTTTTTTTTATCCCCTTTTGGGTTCAGATGCAAACAAATACAAATGTTTAAAAGATCTCTGTTTCCTTCACACCACAAGAAACTTCCATCTCTACTTTGCCCTTGAGGGGCCTTCTGAACTCTCCGCGTGTTGCTCTGTGAACTTGGGCTTCGATTAGTAGGCGGAAGTCATGTTTGCAAATTGGGCTATACCCTTAATGAAATAAAAGCCCAGCTATAATGGAGGCTTTTCATCTCTGCAATCTAAGCCCCATCTTACATTTCATTGGGAAACTCATATCTTGAGCCTTGAGATGTGGACAACATTTACAATTCATATATTAGTACAAAACTCTAGAGATTCAACCCCTTTTTCCATTAATTTTTATTTTCTTTATGTATGAATCTATTCCCAAGTTGATAACAAAGATATCTCTAATTTTGATTCTACTATTAGTCTATTATTGTGTCATTATTTTAATTGTACAACTTTAAACTTTTGAATATTTTTTATTACCTAACGTGTTTATTGAAATTACGTTATTTTTCCGAATGAGTGTAATAGTACATTTTTATATTTCAATAAAATATTCAGTGATTATTTTATTTTTATTTTTATTGTATTAATTTCAAAAATTAAATTTTGATTAATGAGAAAAAATTAAATATTCTTTATCAATTTAATTAATCATTTTAATTTTTCAGATATGTTAGAATATTAATCATTTTGTTTTATGCAAATATAATTTAAGATTAAATAATTATAAACTATAATTGATATTTAACTTTTTATCTAGATGTAAATTATAACGTATTTTTTTATTTATTTAATAATTTGATGTCTGAAAACCTATAAATTTTTATTAATTTAAATTTAAATCGAATCTATCAGTAAAAAAAATAAAAATTTCTCAAATTATTAATAGTTTCATTTATAAAATGTGAATCCGTAATTTTAATTTAAAAAAAAAATATCAAATAATTAATTATTAATAACTCCATTTATATAGAGTATGAATTTATAGTATGCTTAAAAGAAAAGATGTGTCGAATCATTCAAACCAATTAATAAGAAATCAATTAATAAGAAAGCACACAAGTGGAGGAGTAGAGGCTGCGGTCAAAAATCAATTGAAGTTTGTTAGGAAGGAAATTAATATTGTTTTCTATCATAATTATATATATTGACAATTTAAAAGTGTATTGAATAATTTTGACGCGGCATTGGATATCTTTCCGTATTAATCATCTGTACTATGTGATGAAAAAGTTGTACAAACTGCATTAATGAGGATCAAAATTTACAGTCTGCAATCTCTGTTTGGAGAAAAGCATATTTCTTGAAGATTTTGCTTTGCAGAACTTGTTCGTTACAGTTATTTATTTCCTGATGTTCTACTTCTTGTTATGAATTTTGCAGTAGTATCAAACTATCAATTAAAAAAAATGGATTTATGGTTGATAAGGGATAAAAGTGGTCTCTAACATTTTTGAATAGTATTGAGACACATGCTTTTAAGACCCTACATTTTTTCGATATTAAGATAAGAGTAAGGTAAAAAAGGGAGTTCATATCTTATCCTCAATTCTCTTATCTATGTTTTCTTTATTTTTCTCCTTTAGCCATGTGACTTAGGTATCACAGGTTTCTCATCAAATCCCAAAAATTTCTTATTATTTTTTCTTTATTTACATATCTCGTATTTTATCATATTTACAACATGGATTCTTTAAAAATAGAAGAAGATGATTTTTGCTCCATTAATAATGATCATAAATGCTATGCTTTAAATTAATGGTCCACACCCAATTTGCTTGAATAATTCTCCTTTTTATCTCACATCTCATTGCTTTTCTATGCAAATTTACATTGTTATACTAGTGATGGTGATCTCATTGAAATCTGTTGTGCTGGTAGCAAACAAATTTATACTTAATCTGGTTGTTAGCTTTAGTCGTAAGGAGTCTAGGATAAGATCATAAATGCATTCTATCAACAATTGGCTTTATTAGATGTAATTCAATAAAGATAAAAGTTTCTAACTTTAAATTCATCCGCTAAATCGGCATATAATCAAATTTTATTTTATAGTATTATAATTACCTGTTAAAATCCAATCAAATTATAAGAAGAGAAAAAAAAAAAAAAATCAAATAACTTCTTAGTAAAATACAAAGAATTACAGTTGAATGAGATTTAATGTTTGATCAAATAAAAAAATTTCAAGAAATCCAATTCCCGAGCCATCAAAATTTACATTTCATAAATTATGATAATAATTCAAAAAAAAAAAAAAAAAAGAAATAAAGAAAATGAATGAAATCAATTGGTTTAAGGTAGTCGTATTAAGTGGGTGTTGACTAAATAGAAATTGGCATCCTTTTTGAAGAGATTAATTCAAAGAATGGGGTCGAGCATTATTTATAAATGGACCTTCTAAGTTTCAACAAACATGCATCATATCCAACAATTATGTCTTTCAACAATAAGCATCTCATTCACACTTTTTTCTTTTCTAATCATATTTTTCTTTTGTAAGAAGTGAGAAATTATTCAATATACTTAATTAACGAGTGATATAATATTTTAATTAATGTAATTATTTTATTTTATTAGATTAATATTTTATTTTATTTCAAATATTATTATTTTATTACATTAATTTATATATCCTGATAAATATTTTTCATTTTATTGTTATATATATATATTTATATATTATCTTGTTTTTCTTCTTGCAAATATGTCATTTACAGCCTTCATCTTTATCCAATTCCACGTGGATCAATGGACTAATCTAATCTTAGTAGTTTTACTATGATTTATTAGTTTTTGGGTGGCTTAACATGCGATATTTGAGCACACTTTGGCATATTAACCCAAAAATATATGGAGGATTTAAATAATAAATTTCAATTTGATTTTTTCAAAAAAAGAAAAAAATAGTCAAAAGTGATTTTTGAGATTATTTCCTTAAGCTTTTAATTTGGAGAAATACTATACCATTTATATTATTAATAATAAATTTCTCGGAGCATTATTATATATGTTTAATTTAATTTTTTCTAAACTTTTCTTCTATTAAATTATTAACCTAATCATCAAACACGTAATTCACATATTATAAGAAATTATACTTCAAATTTTTAAATGAGATTGTTTAATAATTAATTTTTAAATTAATAATATTATAATCATTCTCATAGTTGAGTTGTTATAAATTCACATTTTCAATTGAAGCTACATTTATATATAAAAAAATTATATATATCTAAGTTAAACATTTTTATTTTTCATTTTTTATTTTTAATATATCATTTTTAACCAATAAAATGATGACTTTGGAATTTATAATTTTTACATTTTGAAATAATTATTTAATTATTATTTTAATGATTTGTACTTCTTTGAAAAGAAAAAAAAGAAAGAGAAATAAATTTTGTTTCAAAAGGATTAATTAATGTTTTTTTTTTCAAACTTTAAAGTTCCTTGAGTAATGGGAAATGGAAGTTATACTAAATAATAAAAATAAATATTAAATATTGATTAACAAATTTTTATTGTTTTATATAAAAAAATTGTGAATATATAAATTATTTTTTATATAGGGTGAGAAAAAAAAAGTTAATTTTTTTTAAATGATGTTTGATAAAACAATTACAAAATGTGTTATGGATATAAAAATATAATTATCAAATTATAAATTGTTATAAATAGTTTATAATTATTTATGAAATTTGCTGATTGAAAATAAATTTTATTATAATTAAAATTTTTAATTGATTAATTAAATAATATAAATTTTTTTAATTATTCATTTATATATTAATAATTAAAAATTAAAAATATTTAATTGACCCAACCAATGACCCCTTGGTTTGAATTCAATTTCATAAAATGGAAGTATTTCTTATATATTAAAAGAACCAGAAATAGGGCGTCCAGAGGGGCAAACAAAAGGCACGCCTTTGAATATATATAATAAAGATCACTGTCAAAGCAACTAATATATTATTAAAAGTTTGTTTGACAGTTTGGAGCAGCTTCAAAACATGTAGAAAATGATTATTATGTCAAATAAAGAAAAACTTTTTTTTTTTTTTTAAATCAGAAAAGCTTTCTATTTCAAATTTTTATTAAATCTAAGTGTTTATTTGATAATGTTAGATAAATTCATATTAAAATAAAATTATCATATGAAACATGTTGATTATAAATTCTAAAAATATATTATATATTTGAGGTAGTTTTATTCTAAATAATAATTCTCAATTATAATATTAAATGAGAATTTAAATTCTCAATTTGATAATAAAAAATATTTTTCATTACAACACACTGAAATTTTAATTTCAATTAGAAAAAAATCTAATTGAAAATATATTTTGACATATCTTAATTGAATATTTTTTAAATAGATATAAGCAGTTTGTGAAAATCTTAATTAATAATTTTTTTTTTGATAAAATTTTAATTTTACAATGAACTCTTAGACACCTCTAGTCATAAATAAATTATTATAATTTTTATTTAGTTATAAAATAAATTCAGATTTAATTTTTATGTTTTATAATAAATTTTCTCCTTTTATTAAATTAAAAGTAAATAATTTATAATAAAAAAGTTATTTTTTTTTTGTAAAGTGGATAATAAATCGAACCTAATTAATAAAATATAAACAAATCTATTTGCAGAGTTAGCCAACCAACATATTGTAAGATTCCTAAATTATTTTAGGAAAAAAAATTAATTATACTATTTAATTGAATTAAATAAAAAAAATGGATATACATACAATATTATACATATAAAAAATTATTAAAAATTGGCGTGTGCTCAGGTTAGTTTATTCAAAGAGACAGGAAAAACTTTGAAAGGGTGAAGAGTGGGCCCATGTAAGGTTGAATGGTCAAAAAGATGAAAAAAAAAAATTATACATAAATGTTTGGGCTATTGTGTTGACTGTCTTCCATTTCCGACTCCTTCTCCACCGTCTCCTGAACCTCCTCAAATCTCAAAACGCCACCGCCAAACGCAACTAACCCATTTTCCAATCCAAGAAAGCTACTTCAAACGACTTTATTTTTCAATTTATGGCTTTTATTTTAGCCCTTTCTCTCTTTTAAAGGAACCATAATCACACAAATACCAAATCTATAAGCTCTTTTACTAAGATCTGTTTTTAATCCGGTCACGGATCTTTCTCTACTGTTTTTTCATTTCCCGAGTTTGTCGACTCGATCTGTAAGTTTTTATTCGTTGTAATTTTTTTTTGTGGGTTATGAATTTGATCTGTATATTTTTATAAATAGCTTTCCCATTTTCAGTTTATTCTAGTTGTTTGAATTTTTATTTTATTTTATTTTTATCTGTTAATTATGCGACTTCTGGATCTTTGTGGAGAGTTATTTTCACTTTATTTATTTATTTTTTAAATTTTAGATTTGTATTACTACTATTTTGGGCTTCTACCATAATGGGTTCGTCTCAATTTGAGACCTTTAATCTTTTGTTTGACAACTTACGACAACTCATCTAAAACAAACTTCATTTTGCTATGTTGTGTTATGCTGTAGTGATTTTGTAGCTAGCTAACAGCGAAAACTGGAAAACTGAGCTCAACCGAGGAAGTACTTGAGCTCTTTTTTCCCCTCTTGTAGTTAGATGAGTTTTGTTGTTCTCTTAGAGGTCCTTAATAAATGACTGATGCATGCGCCAAAAAGAAATTGTGGATCTTTTTTACTTCTTGTTAATATTTTTTGGTGTATAAAAAAAATGCGTAGAGAAAAATGTTTGCTTTACTGTTAGTAGAGCCTTGTTCATATCCATTTGCTTTTTTGTTAATAATTTCTATTTAAAGTTCATTAATTGCTTAACCTTTAATATCCCTTGTGCACCGTCATTGTAGATGCATAAATGAAATAGATAAACCCATAAATGCTTTAGCTTTGTATTTGAATAACAATCTTGTATGTGTTTATTAAACAAAGCTAACCTTCTATTTGCACTGGTATTTGCTATTAGAAGTAATCGACTATTTGCATTTGATTTTTATGGTTATATATATAGAGTAAATTTTTTCATTAGTACATGCTTACACATGTATGGATAAATGATGATGTCCTGCGTATCTGTTTCAGAGTTTAAATTTTGGCTTGCACTTGATTAGAATGCATGAATGTTTATAATTGTTAGATGCTATTAAATCACATGGCTGTTTGATTCTTTTTCCCTCTTAATTCTGAGGACTGTTGTGTGAAATTGATATCATCTCTAGGATCTTGCCAACTGCCGTTACATCAGAAAGGAACCATGTTTTGCTGACGCATATATGCATTGATATGTATCTATGCAAGTGTTTTTATGAGCATGATTACTTCTTTTTTTTTTTTGCCTTTTTTCATATGAAATAACTAATATCAATTTGTTGTTCCACAGGTACATTACTGAATCTAAATTTAGTTGGGAAGGTGAATTTGGAAGGGACTCTAATTAGTTTCCTCCTTTTTCTTTGATCAATGGCTTCTGTAAGTGTTGTACCTACTTCTGGATTACGAGAACCAAGTGGAAATACAGCTGGTGTTGATAGATTGCCTGATGAAATGAATGACATGAAAATTAGGGATGACAAGGTAATTGATGTTTCCTATCGTCCTCTTTATTATCTTTATCGCCAATCCATTGTCACTGTCATCACCCACCATTTTTCTTTGACTGTTTGGTTTCAATAGTATTTACATGAAAGATGTTGATTATTTCACAGGAAATGGAAGCAACTGTTGTTGATGGTAATGGAACAGAGACAGGTCATATAATTGTCACAACTATTGGTGGCAAAAATGGGCAGCCAAAACAGGTTATTCTTTTTAAGTATTATGCCCTTTGTTAAGCAGACTTGTTGTTGCTTTGAGTTTATGTTGATACAATTTATCCTTTCATGGCTGTAGACAATTAGCTATATGGCTGAGCGTGTTGTTGGACAAGGATCTTTTGGAGTAGTATTCCAGGTAAATTGTTTAGCAACTAATTGGTGCTGATTTGTATCCATATCCCGTCTTATGCTAATTTGATGTTTTTGAAGTTTACATTCGGATCAGAAACTCAATTTTGTTGTGTTTCATTTGAATATTCAGGCTAAGTGCATAGAGACTGGTGAAACTGTTGCTATAAAAAAGGTTCTACAAGATAAAAGGTACAAGAATCGAGAGCTGCAAACCATGCGTCTTCTAGACCACCCTAATGTGGTGTCTTTGAAACACTGTTTCTTCTCAACAACTGAAAAAGAAGAACTCTATCTTAACTTGGTACTTGAGTATGTCCCTGAGACTGTCCACCGGGTGATCAAACACTACAATAAGATGGGACAAAGGATGCCACTGATATATGTGAAACTGTATTCTTACCAGGTATGATTTGTAGATGTTCTGTTCTCTTATTTGTTATTTGTGTAGACTTGTCTATTTGTGTATATGTAGTTTGTAGGCCATAATTTGTGCCATGTGCTTGTTTTGCCTATCTTTAATTTTGTTTAATTTCTCAATTTTCCTAACTCTTGATAATTTGTTGCTGTATCTGAACTTCTAATATTCTTCCTTACCAACAGATTTGTAGAGCTCTTGCTTACATTCACAATAGCATCGGAGTGTGCCATAGGGACATAAAGCCCCAAAATTTGTTGGTACGTTGAGAAGGTTCTGGCCCTGTTGTTACTGTAGTAAAACAATCCTGATTTGTTGTTCCATTCATTATATGCTCTTTTTGGTATTGCTATCTCTGATTTGTTATATGTTAATTTTCTTTATAATAGGTCAACCCGCATACCCACCAGCTGAAACTATGTGATTTTGGAAGTGCAAAAGTTTTGGTTTGTATATCTGATTCTGGAATTGCTACCTTGTTTTTTTACTTTTGTGGATATTTAATTATTTGTTATGCTCATTTTGGTTAAACTTTGATAGGTGAAAGGGGAACCAAACATATCTTATATATGTTCTAGGTACTATCGGGCACCTGAACTTATATTTGGTGCAACAGAGTACACTACAGCCATTGACATCTGGTCTGCTGGATGTGTTCTGGCTGAATTGCTGCTTGGACAGGTTGGCAGCTTTTTTTGTATGGTTTATTTCCTGTATTTTCTTGAGTTACTAAATAGGAAATACATGCAACTGACATAATATTTCCAATGATGCCAGCCTCTCTTTCCTGGTGAGAGTGGAGTGGACCAGCTTGTTGAAATTATAAAGGTAATACGTGCTTGTGAAATTTCTCACCAATAGGTGCAACATATTCTGCATTCAATTACGTTTTCACTGTTATATCCCAATGCTAATGCTATTGAAACTAAGCCATCCTAATAATTCCAAATCTTTTTTTTTTTTTTTTATGATAATCCTCATTGAAAGAAATCGGTTGACTGTTTACATTGATCTGATTGCAAGCATATCGAACTTAGAGAGAGTGAATCATCTCACAAAGATTAAAAAATCCAAAAATTCTGTTATTTTAGAATTTTGTTTTCTTTCTTTGAAAAAAATTATTTCGTTGTCTTGCAGGTATTGGGTACCCCAACAAGGGAGGAAATCAAGTGCATGAATCCTAACTACACTGAGTTCAAATTTCCACAAATTAAAGCGCACCCATGGCATAAGGTATTAGCAATATTGCTTCAGCTCTTGTCTCTGCAATTCGAACTCATAGTGATGGTATGCCTTGTTCTTACGTTCATCTACACATTATTGATCACCAGATATTCCATAAGCGCATGCCCCCTGAAGCTGTGGACCTTGTCTCAAGACTATTGCAGTACTCTCCAAATCTTAGAAGTACAGCTGTAAGTACAAATTTTCTTACTAGTTGCCCATGTTGGAATTGCTTTTTGAAGACTTTCCTCAATATTGTAATCCTAGACGCTCATCTGTGTCTAGACTGTGATTACTGTTTGGCACTTGTTAGATCTTGTGATTTGCCCCACGGAGAAATCTTATCTGTGACTTGTGATTTAATGAGACGCACAAAGATTCAATTTTAGAACCTTGTGTCGCTTTCACAATATATACTATGTGGGAGGATTTATTAATGAATTATGAGGCGTACATTATGCTCAAGTTCTGTGTTGTTCTTTTGTCATTGTGCTTTCATCTTTCTAGTGTTTTTCATCAATTTTCTTTATTTTCCTTGCAGTTGGAGGCTTTGATCCATCCCTTCTTTAATGAACTGCGTGACTCTAACACTCGCTTACCAAATGGACGTTTCCTTCCACCACTTTTCAACTTCAAACCTCATGGTAATGAAAAACATTGTTGAAAATTATTTTACATTCTTGCCTTCGGAAGCACTTGGATAATAGTTGTTGATGTATCTTCTTTCTGTGGTCAGAACTGAAGGGCGTTCCAGTTGAGATGTTGGTGAAACTAATCCCCGAGCATGCAAGAAAGCAGTGTGCTTTCCTTGGGTCGTGATACAGTTCTTTGTAGTTAGTGTCTGCTGCTCGCAGAAAAATGTTCTGTAGAAAAAGTAGCTAGTTCCAAGTGGTCATATTGAAGCAGTGTTATTTGTTATGCATCCCCTGTTCATTTATTCCTTTTTTTTTTAATTATTTTTAGTTTTTATTTATTGTAGAGAGCAGAAAGAAAGAAAGTTCTGTTTATTATGTTGTTAATCCTCATTGGATATGCTGACCCTTGATTTTCAGTTAAGACAGTCAACACATATTCTGTCAATCATATAAATTTTCCCTACTATTTGATATTTATATGACAAATATTTTGTATTAACAGCAGTTTTCCTACTTACCTGATGCTTTATCATTGCATAAACTTTTTCGAGCAAACCTTTTCCAATGCCAAAGAATGAAACTTCAAAAAAGAAAATTGTAGTTCAAGAAACATGGTGGGCAATAGTGGAGTGTTATGTTGCTTTGCAAGATAATGCCACAAGTATAAAAAAATTGTAGTCCACAATAATTTTTCTTGATGCACCTAATAAAGACTGATTGGGAACTGGGGCAAGCAACCTTCCCTACATAGGGCAAGCAACCTTGCACAAGGCAGATGTTACCAAATTTTGGGGAAGCTGGGCGTCATTTGATCATGGGGCGAGTGGTTGGAATTTAGCTAAAACGGTATGTATGCTAGTGTAAAACGGAAGGAGAAGAAAAGTTGGGAATTGGGGCGACAAGCAAGAGATCTGTAGGGCATCAAAATTTATGGGCAAGGAGCTACCAGTGTCTTTCTTTTTCTTTTTTTGACCGAAATGCTCCAGGCATGCGTAGACTGGAGGTTATGATGCTTGTAAATAATAATGGGAATATGGCCCTTTTTTGAGCCACTCACTCGGTGAAAAAAGGCGCTTTATAGCTTAGCCGCAGTCTTCCATGTCAGGCTTCCAGTAGTTGGAGAGACATCATTTTAAAATATAAAGCCTATTACTAAAAGCTGATGATAGAGTTGCTAAATTTCTTAAACATCTAATCTGCCTATTCTGAGTCACAGATTCCTTCAATGCCTCTTCTGATTTCTGATTCACACATTCCTTGAAAAAGTTTACTTTATAGCTTAGCCTCAATCTTCCATATAATGGTTATTTCTATGTCTTCTTTGATCCCTATGAAATAATAGGTCTTTTTTTTCACATTAGGATTTGATGATTAAGATATATTGTCATTAAAATTTTAATATAATCACATTTACATTATATATCTCATTACTTTGTTGGATTTCATAAAATATGGTAGGATATAATAATGAGTTCTTATTACTTTTATTTTGATTGTTTTCATCAAGAATTATTTTTAAGTTAGTTTACACATCTATTGAGACAAAATCTTTGTTTTTTTTTTACTAGTTTATTGTGGTTGATATGTGCATTCAAAAATTGATCTTTTCAATACCAACCATAGAAATAAAAGGTTGATTAACAAGATAAAGAAAAGAGCAAATTCAAATAGCCAGACTGAGCCAATATTATGATCTATTGCTTATGTTTGTTTTTACTACCACTACCAAGTACCAACAATTCATGTTGTCTCTGCCATTGCCTAACCCACCGTCCAGAACAAGCACCGCCTTTTGATTGCTACCATCACTACCAATGCCAAATAAACTAAGTGTAGAAATATAAATTGTCTTTTCATTATATATATATATTTATATATATTTGAAAAGAATGACCATTATATTGGATATCTTATTTCATTACATCCTATCAAATACAGTTTTAGTGCTGATATGTACTTTTAAATATTTACCTATATCAACCAATAATTGAGTACGGTTTTCACATATTAGAGGAAGAAGTGTGAAGTTGGTCCGAGGACTAAATTTAAATGGCTGGAATTCTTCTGTACAAAAATTCTGCTGTTTTAGAGAGAATGAGTTGAACTGAAATGCAAGATATTGTGGCAGAATATAACAAAGATATTGGCCAAGATCTTCAATAATGAAGTAGAAGATGTTGCTTTTCTGATTTACTTCAATGTTTTTGTCACACACACACACACACACAAATATAATATCCAATATAGAATTATATAATATAAAGAATAAAATATCTGAAACCTGAGAGAATGGTGAAAAGGGGGGAATACCTCTAAATTTCCATATTTTTATTGAAATCTCCATTGATTAAATCTTTGAATTTAATGGAAAAAAAATATAACTTTATATATATTCACTACAACTACAAGATTACAGATTATGTTACTTAAATGTACTTATAAGCTTGATTATAATATACTAATTATATAATATGACCATCATTACAAGGAAATATAAGTACTAAGCAGCAAGAATTATTGCGAAAAGAATGTTAATAGCTACCAATATTAATGAGCATATCTGAAAAAAATTTCTGGCAAACAAAAAAAAAATCCTCCAGTTGATGACCAATCTTTGGATGGAAGCAAAGGCAATACCTAGACTGAACATGATTGGCTATCAGCTAAAGAGGCAACTGAGAAATCCTGACCAGACAAAATGGTAACATTCATCAATTTGGTCGGTTATAGAATCTGCAAACCTTGACAAGGAAATATAAAAATGAAACTCGAAAACATTTAACAACACTGGAAATATGGATGTGTACTAATTTTTTAAACTTACATTAAATTGATTTTTTTTTTTTGGTTGAAAACAGAATCCTGAAATCTATAAAGATGCATTATTACATATAATAATAATAAATGGTCTGCACAAAATTAAAATTGTTGTGAATGTGGGACATTATAATATTGAAATTGTTCAAACAATAACTGATTGGGGACTGATGAAAGTGAAAGTTATGGGAAGAACATGGGTGGGGGGTCTTATCGACTCTTGTTATTCCTTTTACCTTTTTCCAGAACTAGCATATGCACACTCCACATCCTTAAAAAAAAAAAAATGGCCAATGCTTAAATGGAATTTGGTCGGTTCCCGCCTCCAAAACCAATTAAAAAAACTTTCAAGGTTCAGCTGATTTTGAATTTCACTTCCACTATATATATATATATATATATATATATATAAGGATTCAGCCTTTGTGATTCTGCATGAATTCCAATGCCCAAAACCATCTTTAGGAACTTGCTGTCGTAGTGCTCATATGCATCTCACTTAAACCGTTAATAACTTAAAACAAACCACCACCCACTTGCTTCTTTCTTTCTTTCTTTCTTTCAACTACTTCCCATTAGTCAGGGTGCACTTCCTTATCAAATAAATTTGTTCCTTTTGAGTTTTGATCTAACCATTTTGAACTGGGGTTTTTGAGTTCCCATCAATTTTTAACAGATTCTCCTTTTTTTTTCAGTTTTTTTCACACTTTTTTCCAAGTTTGGTCTCAAAATGGGATTTTCTTATGTTTCATTGCTTGTTTTATGCACTTATTTCCTCTGTTTCTTCTTTGGCATCACCCAAGCTAGGTGGCATCATCACCATACAAAACATAAGCACAATCACTTTCACTCTCACAGAGCTTCCACAATTTATGAACCTCCCTCTTATCCACCTGATTCTGCTGTTTCGCCTCCGAGTTCTTCACCTGAGCCTGCTAATTATCCCTCTCTTCCACCTGACATTGCTACTCTGCCTTCCACTCCACCATCTAAGCCTTCTAATCGTCCATTTCCTCCACCCGAATCTGTTACTCTGCCTCCCTCTCCATCTCTCGAGCCTGCTAGTCCACCTGATGAGTACAATTCAGGAGTTTTTAATGTGCGAAAATTCGGGGCTGTTGGTGATGGAATAACAGATGATACTGACGCATTCAAGATGGCATGGGAAACAGCCTGTGGCCAATCTGATTCTGCAGTCATTTTTGTTCCTTGTGGCTTTAAATTCATGATTCAGTCTACAATTTTTACAGGTCCTTGTCAAGGTGGTATACAATTTCAGGTATTGTATTTGTAATTTTAGTTCCTGTCAGGTTACTTTTTTAGGCTTCTTGAAGGCTAAAAGGACTGATGTATGTTATGGTAAATTGACATTTTGGCCACTACAAAGGTTGATGGGACTCTTGTGCCTCCTGATGGACCAGAATCCTGGCCACAAAAGAACAGTAAGAGACAATGGCTGGTTTTTTACAGAATCAATGAAATGTCACTAGTAGGAGGTGGTGTAATAGATGGCAGAGGAGAAAAATGGTGGGATCTTCCTTGCAAACCCCACAAAGTATGTACTGATCAAGTTTATTATTAAAGACGTATCCAATTTAATTGTATTTACTAATTCATTACATAAAATCTAATGATACAGGGAATAAATGGAACTACATTGCCTGGACCTTGCGACAGTCCAGTTGTAAGTTTGCACAATTACTATTATATCTTCAATTTTCATACTAACACAAAGCATTAGTAATTAATTGAATTTAATGCAGGCTATAAGGTTCTTTATGAGCTCCAATTTGACTGTTCAAGGACTTAGAATCAAGAATAGCCCTCAATTCAACTTCAGATTTGACGGCTGCAAGAATGTTCATATAGAATCCATTCACATTACTGCTCCTGGCTTAAGTCCTAATACTGATGGAATTCACATAGAAAACACCAATAATGTCGAAATATATGATTCAGTAATCTCCAATGGTCAGCACACAATCTCATAAATCTTTTTCTTTCTTTTTGCTTACCTCTCTTTATTCATTGCACTCACACATCATATCAGGTTATTGTTTGAACTGCTTTTGAATAGAACATTATATCGAAAATACTGATTAGAGGTTATTAAAATTTTGTTTTAAGGTGAATTTCACACATTATATATAGCGTAAAAATTTCAGAACAGCTAAATATTATTTTAGAATTGTTATTTCTAACAATAGTTTAAAAAAAAATAAAAAAAAATTAAATAAGGATATCTAAAGTAGTGATACTTTTTCAGGAATATACTTTCAACATCAATGCCAAATAAACTCTAAATTTACTTATTTGATTACCTTATTACAGGTGATGATTGCATATCGATCGGGTCAGGCTGTTACGACGTAGACATAAGGAACATCACCTGTGGACCTAGTCATGGAATAAGGTTTTATATGTATTAATTGATCTCACAACTTGTAAATTGACGAATTAATGTATCCTGAATAAATTTTTATACTCTTTCTTCTTCTTCTTCTTCTTCTTCTTCCAATGAATATAATCAGCATTGGGAGTTTAGGCAATCACAATTCACGAGCCTGTGTATCTAACATCACAGTTAGAGATTCAGTGATTAAAGTATCAGATAATGGAGTTAGAATCAAGACATGGCAAGGTGGATCAGGAGCAGTATCAGGAATAACATTCAGTAATATTCATATGGATAACGTAAGGAATCCGATAATAATTGACCAATTCTATTGCCTGACTAAGGAATGCACAAACCAAACATCAGCAGTACTTGTATCAGACATATTATATGAAAATATAAAAGGAACATATAATATTCGAAGTCCACCAATGCATTTTGGGTGCAGTGATTCTGTGCCTTGCACAAACTTGACACTTTCAGACGTGGAACTTCTTCCTGCTCAGGGAGATTTAGTATTGGATCCATTTTGTTGGAATGCATATGGAGAATTACAGACACTAACAATTCCACCAGTTTCTTGTTTGATAGAGGGACCTCCTCAATCTTTACTGAATAATGAGATGGATTATTGTTGACCCATATGCTAGATTCAATTGTTAAGTAGTAATAATTTTCAATATTTTAATGTATTGTATGTACATAATTGAAAGAGAAACCATGGCATAGATACTATTATGATGTACTATAATATCATGGCATCTCTAATTATGTAATCATTATGGAATTAATGGTGTATTTTAATCACCTCCCCATAATAATAATAAAAATAAAATGAGTGTCTTGCTTTCCTAGAAAAAAAATATAAATATAATGTGTTTAGTTTATCACCTTAATTAATTTTCTGCTAGTTAGAAAGAAAGCATTCAAGCAAATATACATAAAAAATGCATGCATAACAAGGAATTATTGGCAGCTTTCAACTACATAGCATTCATGATTAATTGATTATGACATCTACTCAAATTTTTAGTGCATGTTTTCCCTTCAAAAAAAAAAATAAGTGCATGTTTGGTAGATCACAATGCATGAAACATATAAAATAATGAATTTTTAGTTCATTGTTTTATTAATTTTATTTGATTATATCATTAATTTATTTTCAATTCACATAATAAAAAGAAGAATTTTAACAATATCTTTGAGTAAATTGGAAAAATACATTGCTTATCACTTATATTACTTATCATTTAAAATTTAATACTTAAACTTTTAGCACTAAAAATAATTAAGATGACAAAACCACCAAATTATATTAATTAACAATACTACCACAAACATTGATTACAATATTTACAAGTTAGTGTTTAACAGCAGTATTAAATATTAACATGGTTTTTTTGGCGCTATTGTTAATTAATCAGTTTTTTAATATCATATTGTAATATTAATTACAAATCTAATATTTATAATTTTTTTTTATCTGGTATCTGATCACCATATTGAGTTCCGAAAATTTAAGATTCGCCTCAAAATTTTTCCAATCGAATTTTAACGCAACTATATATTCATGTTTTGAACTCAAAATCTCTAAATTAAACTAAAACACTCTCGTGCTTGTTGATTTATACGCTCGATGATATCTAATATTTATAATTAATTATTATTATTACTTCCCACTAAAATATGTAATTAATTAACGATAAATGTTCATGAAATTAAAATCCAACAATAAAATTTAAAGAATACATTAATCATGTAATGATGTAATCATTCAATAATCATTTTAGGAGATGGGTGAAGCATGCAAGATCATTATCTATAATCTAAGGTATAATTTTCTTATTATTGAAATATATAAAAAGTAGAATATTATTCCAACTTTCCCAATGTCATGTGAGATGAAAGTATAAGGCAGAATGGGACAAGAAGTCTTTTTGATAAATAATAAGTGAAACATACTAAAACAATGCAAGTAGAGAATTAATAAATGGTGAGAGTGAGAGTGAATGAAGTTCAGGAGACTTTGTCCATCCCTTTCCCAGCACTAACATTTGATAATGGGTAGGTGCAGAAGTGGGGGGACAAGCTTTTCTCTACCTCTCTTGCACGCGAAGAGACTACTATAATATAAGTATACACTCGCAATCAATAGTATACATGAGAAAATACTCATCTTGTTATCTTCTCTTACCATATATTTAATTAATGTGCATAAAAATCGTTTTAAGTATTAAAAGAAAGATTATAAAGCGAATGAGAATTGAGTTTTAATTAATGCATATTTATAGATTTCATATTTTTTTGTTAATTTATTCTTAATTGAAATTTAAACTTATAATTATTTTAAAATTACAAGATTCACATTGAAAGATATCAAGACTTTATATAAGAGCCTCAACATATGTAATAGCTTTAATTTTTTAGTTGGTTTCAAAGTTTTTTACATGATGTCAAAATTAACTCTACACATTTATACTCTCCTTTCAATCATAGTGTATTTATATAATTTAAACACATTTTTTAACCTGTATATACATTTGTTGCTCTGAAAAAAGTTGCAGTCGGTGCACGGGCTAAAATACAATTGCCACCCACCAAATTTGCCTTTTAAATGAACAAGGTGCAGCAGTTAGCTGCGCTCGAAGATAGTCAAGAGTTAAAAAAAATTAAATAAAGAGCAATAAAACAAAAAAGAATAAGAGCCGTGTATGTCAGATAGAGATTGAAGTTATGGGAAAGGGAGAGTACAGAAATAAGCATTCCTTTCATCTTTTAAGCTACCCTTTTCTTACAAGATAAAAATAAAAATATCCAAAAAGAAATCACTAATTCAGTATTTCATTCATTTATATGAATTAGATAAACAAAAGATAACTAAGCAATACTGTACAAATAAATATGAAGTTTTATTATATTTCTCAAGCTTATAGTTTAGTGATTAAGTAATTATTTTATAATGCATAGAGCTATAAAAGTTTTAATTTTTATAAAATAATTTGAATATTATTTATCATAGATCATTGATAAATTTGTTTAAATAAATCTAGCTATTATATTTATGTTGTACTAATTCTAAATAATTAAATGATAATTTTAATATACTTTTTATAATGAAACCAATATATAATATTTTTCATGAAAGTAGTTTCAATTTTAATTAAAACACTTTTTTTCCATAAAATTATGAGGTGTTTTTATACCATAAATAGTATAAAATTTATTTTTATTTATATTTTATAACTGATGTTGATTCAAAAAAATTTTATCTGATAAAAATTCGAATAAATCATTTTAATTAAGGAATTCAACAAAATCTTATATAATTGAACCAACCTTTTGAGTTAATTAAAACACAATATTGAATACAAAGTGTAATGTATTACGTAAAATCTTTATAAATTAATATTCGATAAATTAATATCATTTATTATATAATAATTTTCTATGATATCCACCTGAGCTAATAGATTAAATTAATAATTTTGATAAATGAATAAGATAATATTTTTTTAAAAAAAATTATATATTTATATTATCTTATTTATATTATAAATTAATAATTTGTTAATATTTTATATATAATATACTATGATATATATTTTATTAAAATATGATTGTAAGATCTATTTTAAATTTAAAAATTATACTCATTTTTATTTACTTCATTTAATTCATATTCAATTCATTTGCATATTTTTTTTATTCAATTCATTTAGTTCATATTTAATTGATTATATATTTTTTTATTCATTTTCAATTAGGTTATATTTAATTGATTATATATATATATATTTATTTCATTTCAATTAATTCATATTTAGTAGATTATATATTTTTTTAATTTTTTTAATTCATATTAAATTAATTACAATATTTTCTTATATTAAAAAAAATATTCACTTTAATCACAGTATCCATTATATTATCCATTGTAATAAATTTATCCATTATAATTAATATATCATTATATTATATATTCTAATAGTGGTAAAACACAATGAATTTTAATTAATTAATGGAATATTACACAAATCTGCTTTTTAATTTTTTTTTTTCAATTTTAGGGTTGATTTTTTTTTAATTATTTTTTGGTATATGTTTGATATATATTTAGTATATGTATAGTATATTTTTAGTATATGTTTGATATATGTCATTTTTTTTTAAAATATTTTTAAATATGCAATATTTTTGAAAAAATGTTTTTAGATATGTAGTATTTTTAAAAAAAATTTTAACAGTAAAAATAAAATATTTTTTATTTTTTTGATATTTTTAAAAAAATCTCATTAATTAAATATGTAATTATACAGTCCATCATTTTTTGATAACTATGTCAGGTGTGCACGAAAAACAAAAACAAAAATGAGCAGCCCATTTGATTTAGGCAAATGTTGGACCTGACCCACTTTTTGTGTAATGAAATGGACGAAGACAGAGGAGAAGGCCCATTGTCAATCGGTGTCGACAACTGGGCTTAGATTGGTCCATAAAATTTCTAGCTGATTGTAGTGGTGGGGGAAAGAAGACTATGAATTCTAAGTGATTAAACCGCCTACAATTTAAATTCTTTTGTTTCTAAGTTACACTCTGCTTTTTAACACATTTATTCTTTAGCATATATTCTTTTTTTTTTTTTTTTCATCTAATGCATAGTTGAGAGCTTAAACTCCTTATCTTATAACAGCTTTTTGTATAGTTCTAAGAGATTTAAAATCTCAAAACTCTTATAATTTTTAAATACAAACGAAATTTCGAGTAATTAGAATAAAATTTTGTAAAGCTATGGCAAAATTTCAAAGAATTAGAATGAAATTATATATAATTATTATGGGCGAAATCTAAAAGTGGACTTGGCATATCAAAAGTGGTTGTGGTATAAGTGAATGAAGGAGCAAAGTTTATTCCAAACCACTATAAAATCAGTTTGGATTATGTATTTCATTTTGTATTTATTTTTTATCCCACATTTTTTTTTTTAAATATTTTGATAGTCAATAATTTTTTATAAGTGATGTGATATATAAAAAAAATATATAAGATAAGAGATGATATACCAAATTTACTATAAAATTGATTAATAATTTTCTAACTCTTTTTCTCTTTATCTTAATTGCATTAAATTTAATAATGTATTGCATATAGCATATGAAATTGTATTAGAAATTTAAAATTCGTATTTACCGTTTCTATGGGTATTGTCATATATGATTCAACAAATATCAATTATTTCATATTTGTATCAAATGTCGGTGAAGATAAGAAATTCAAATCTTTATCATCTTGTTGATAAGCTAATTTGACTTATAATATTATACTAACTTTATTTATATATATTCTCTAAAAAAATTTACCTATGTTTATTGCAACATCAAATTATGTATTATTTAAAGTAAATGAAGATTGTCAAAATAAAATTACACAATAAAATAGAAGATGATTTTCTTAATTACTTATATATGTTGAGAAACACATACCTATATAATTTAATATTAATTTTATTATTGAATATTTGAAGGAAAAAAAAAATGATACAATCTAGTTAGAATGCCTGTATTAGTACATCAGTATATGGCCATAATTATATTTTGGCATTATTATTTTAATTAAAATATATGGATAAATTTGATTTTTTATTGATAATTATAAATATTTATCTTTAATATATAATTATGAAAATTAATAATTTTAATTCTAAAATTTAATAATAACTCAGTAATTTTATTTTTAATTATAAAATTATGATTTTTTCTTTAAATACCTTTTGAAATTATGTTTATACTTTAATTTCCTTATTCCTAAATAAAATTAAAATTTTATTAAAATGAATAAATTTACTGAAAAGGATGAGCCTCGTGACTCGTGCCCCACATGATAGGAGTTAGGTAACTAGTAGACATCTTTAGTGGTTAAGGAATAAAAAAAAACGTACATGTAATAAATATGTCACGAGGAATATGTCAAATGACGTCAGACATAATTGAAAAGGTATGTTACTGTCATGCCCTTAGCATCAAGTCATCATCAATAGACAATAATACTATGTTCTCCATCCACGTGAACTCGCCTATAAAATAAAAACTTAACAATTAATTCTTTATATTTTTGCCCATCATATCAATTTTTTTTTTCCTTTTACAAATAAAAAATATTAATTTATAATCTAATCCAAATTCAATCCACCTATAAATAAAAAAATATAAATTTTCTTATTAATCGAATTAAATTTTAGAGTCTTGTAAATATAAAAAATAAGTGTTAAAAAAATTTTATTATTCTTTTTTAAATTTACTTTATTTAGGTTCGTATTTAATCGAAGTTTAATATGATTATTAGATATTAGATGTTTTATATTTAAAAAAATTTAAGTTTTAGGGAATAAAATTATTTTTTGAGTCTTATATAATTATTATTATTTATTAAAATATTATTTATTGAGTAATTATGTTTACAAATTTTTAGGTGTACGGATGAGAAGTAAAAACATTTCCTTTTCTTTCAAATCTCTTGAATTAAAAATAAATAAATAAATATATACATGTTCTATGAGAATTTTCAATGAATCAATTAATTGTACCTTTTAAAATACAAAACTTTATTGATATTTATTCTTTCATTTTTAATTGATATGTTTGGCATCTTCTATCTTTATATTCATGGTGAGCAAGAAAGTAGAATCAAGAGATTATTTTTATATATTATTATAAATTAATTTATTCAGTTGAATTAAGGATAAAATTATTCAAGCTGATGATGTATATAAGACTTATGAAAATATAATGCTAAAACAAAGCTTTGATAAAAAAAAAAAATTCACTGAAAAAATATGTAGATATTATATTTTATTTCAATATATCATAAATACTTGAAAGAAAATTCTTTAATTTTTCTTATCTTTAAAAATAAATTAAAGAAAAAGTGTAGTGGGTCTTATCATATTAGATTGACTTTTAAAAAAATAATTTAAATAATGTATTAATTTATTGAAAATATTCATAATTGAAATAATTAATAAAAAATCTCTAAAGTACTCGATTGTGTGATCTTTTAATTAAATTTAAAATTTAATGCTTGATTGTAAGAATTCTACTAGAAAAAAAAAAAAAGAAGAAGAAGAAGAAAGAGATGGAGTTTAGCTACAAAAGTAAGAGGCTAAATTATTATAATATCTTTTGGATTCATCTTAATTAGCGCTTTAGTTTTTATTATTTAAAAATTAATATTTTTGATATTTAATATTTATTTCTAATCAATACTTTAGTTCTTGAATATAAATTAAAATTTTTTTTATTAAATTTTAATCACTGACATTTAAATATATATACATTTTCTTTAAAATTTGAAAAAAAATAATACTTTTTAATGTTTTAAAAATACTTTATATTGAAATATTTTAGTATAAAATAATTCAGTCTTTCAAGATCTTGCTTTTTTTATTTAAGTTAAATAAATTATTATATTATAAAATATTTTAATCTCATAAAATTTTAAATTTTTCATTTAAATTTATTTAAGGATTGAAATTGTTAGTTTTTAAATAATAAGGTGCTAAATTGCTAATTAAAATAAATGTCTGGGATGTTATAATAATATATTTAAAGGATAATAAATGATGTGTTATTTAAAATCAATTGATAAATTTTTACAGAAATTATAATTTTTGCATCCACATTCAATTTTGATCACTTGATCATATTCATTTAATTTTTGATAAATTTTATATCGATTAAATTTTAGATCAAATTTTTTACATCTGATTTGATGTGATAATTTTTACATGATTTAAAATTTAAAAAAAAAATTATTTATAAAAAAAAATAAAATTTTATGAAATTTTTAATTTTTGCATTAACTTTCAGTTTTGACAAATTGAATCACATTTTTTCAATATCTAATAAATTTGTATCATATTTTTTCAATTTTTTATAAATTTTACACCTCTAAGATTTCAAGTCAAATTTTCGGTGATCGAATCTAACTTGGCAATTTATACTGTTGTTGATACCACCAGAACTGTCATCGCCACTAACGCTTGAGCCTTGCTGGTTATCTCATTTGTTTTCAATAAGTTTTGATCCTTTGCTTGCTCTTTGATTTTTTAGATTTTCATTTTCATTTGTTTATTGAAACAGTTACATTTTTCAATTAAATTTTTTTTCTTTTAGATTTCAGTCAGATTTTGAAGTGGCAAAGTAATAATAAAATTTTTTATTATCAGAGCTGATGTAATAATTTATTATTATTATTTTTATCATGTGATAATCTGAATGAAAATTAAAAAAAGAAAAAAAAAATTCCAAATACATTGTAATATATAAAACAGAGGCAAAGCCAGAATATTTAATCGGGGGTGAAAGTTAGTAGAATAATAAATTATTTTTATATAAAATAAAATTTGAATACCAAAAATAAAATATTAATAAACATAATTAAAAAAATGCATTGAGTGTATCATATTATTTTTCAAAGAAAATGTAAACATAAAATAAAGTTTTTTTTTTTATTTTTAATTAATTACCTTAATTAGAGTTGAATTTGATCAACTGAAAAATCTAACAATCTTGAAGAGTTGAACTATCAGTCTAGTATCCATTTATATGGGTTGTGGGTATGTAATATGCCGTATGAAGAAGAAAAATAATTTTTTATTTGAGTTGAAGAATAAAAGTAATTGAAAGATAAAAAAAATAAAATTTAAAAATGATAAATTAGATTTTGATAAAAAATTAAAACCTTAAAAAAGGACTTTTAATTTTACTATTTATTAGTAAAATAAAATAAACAAGTTAAATTTTATTAAAATTTTATTTTTCTATTCAATTAGTATTTTTAATAGAATCAATATTTATTTAAATAATAATAATTAATTAAATTGTTAATAAAAAATTTTAATTAAATGATTTATATATATATATATATAGGGCTTAGGGGGACCAGACTGGTTCCGCTAGTGATCCAAAGCAAAGCATAAATGATTTAACAACATGACCGTGACCATTTATAAAGCAGGGACTCCGAGAAGCAGCGAAGGAAACAACCAAGAAACTGCACCCAGAAGCAGCGAAGGAAACAACCAAGAAACTGCATGCTATTGATTTGCTCTTGTTTTTGCTTTTCTTTCTAACTTCTCTGTATCATATCTGCAGCTCCATACACACTCATGGAAAGCCCAAGCAAGAAGTGGAAGCTCTGCCGTGATCATGATGATCAAGATAATAATATTGAAGACAATGATGAAGTCAAGATTGAGAAATTCTTTTCTCTCATCAGAAGTATTCAAGAGGCTCGGGATCGTCTTATCAGTGGCTCTGATACATTAAAGCAGCAGCTGGAAATGGATAATATTAGTAAGCAAAAGAAAAGAAAACTTGAGCAAGAGGTTGCTGTTTGGAAGCCATCTTTTCAACTTGAAGATTTCTTGGAAGAGACTGCTCATCATCAGCCTAAAAACCCTAGAAATGAAGTCACCCTGCAGCAGGTGGGAGACACTTCTCAAAGAAATCGAGTTCCAGAGAAAGAGAAAGAAGAAAGTAATGAAGAAGATTTAGACCTCACACTTTCACTTTAATCTTTAATTTAATTTGCGTTTCTTAATTACTTAAAGATCTCCATGTTAATAAGGCAGTTGGCTAAATGAGTCAAAGAAGGTGATATGCTACTATCAAGCTGATGGATCAATTGTGCTTTGTCACTTTTGAATTTACTTATTGGCAATGGCATGTCTTATATATATATATAAACTAATTAAAACCATAATCTCTAGTTAATATCTAATCTAATTCTTTAATTATTATCTTTATTCTGTGTTGGATATCATTATTATAGTGGGCACGTAGAAGTAATTAAGAAGATAATCAAGTTCCAAGAATAATAAAATAAACACTTGTAGAAAAAAAAAAAAATTATTATATGTATATATAGTTTTTTGTTGTAGATATGCTTTAATTTCTTTGGTTAATTAATACTTAAATTATATTGATGGCCAAAAAACACAGTTATGTATGGTTGAGCCTGGATTTTTTCCTTTTGTTCAAGTCAAAAGGGTCGGCCTCGGTGGCAAAAAGAGAATCATTCCGCGAATTCTATTCCATGGCCAATGGTTATTGATAAGCCCAGTGTCCACTGCATGCCCACTATATACTGTTGCTAATTAATTAATGTCCCTGAGAGTATTGTTAATCTTGGTCTTTAATCTTTATTTATAAGAAAAGAAAACCCTTTTAATTTAGATATGCATTATTCTAGTAGCGGTATTACTTACAACAGATTGTTAATAAAATGGCGCTTTTAGAAGCTTTCAGGCTTTCCAGCGGCATTACATATCTTTAGACTTGGAAAACTAGCAGAGGAACAATACTTGCAGCTTTCCAATTGGTTGATTCTCGTCGTACGTTGTTGGTTTGGTCTTGCCTTTTCTTTGAGCATGAGATGCTATTATGCATCAGATTTCAATTTAATATACTTACCCAATTATTGAGCATACATGCTAAGATTAAGGAATTCACAAATCAGGAAGAATCTTCATTTTTTTGCTTTCCTTTTATTATTAGCAAGAAATATATTTCTATTACTTCTTTATTTGCTCCGTCCATGAAAATGCAGTTCATTGAGAATTATTCGCAAGAAAAATAAGTCCAAGAGGATAATATGCAAAGGCTTTTACTTTATCCCTTCTACACTATATAACTTTAACTTTAGATGTTGACTCATTGATACTCAACCTTTACGGATATTGTTGCAATTAAATTGATATTGGAGAACTTTTGAGTTATAAATTAAAATTTAGGGATAATGGTGAATTTAAAGTTAAATTCAAAGATAGTGATCTGTTGGTTATTGAAAGCTTTAAGTTTATCAGTATTTACCTAATTTCTTAGCTTTTAAGTTCCTTTTTGTAAGCAGTGCATATGCTTAATCAGCGGAGCTTCGCGGGGACAAGGAGGAGGCAAAACCAAAAAAAAAAAAAAAAAAAACGGGAATTTTAATAAATATCTTATATATATTTCTCCTAAAATTAAATAAAAAAGAATTTTTATTTTGGCTTCAAAAAATAAGAATAAAATTCGGTCACTGCATGATTTCATTGACGGATACCAACTCTTACATTTACCGAAATGTCACATCTAATGTTAAATCCTTCAATCTTATATATAGCAGTTAGCGTTTCACATTATCTCCAGTTTGAATTTCTGGAGATGGACTACCCAATAATTAACTTCATTATATATTCGTAAATTATTTTATTGTAGTACTGATATAGTAGCCATATATCCAAATTATTATACGAGTGCTAATTAAAGTCTGAGCCCTGTTAAAATCGGATAGGATTGATGGATTAAATTAAAAAAATTAAAAATCGAATCAAAAATTGATCCGATAAGTTTTTAAAAAATTATTTTTAAAAATCAGTTAAAAAATCGGTGAACCAGATAATTAATCGGTGAATTGGGTTGATTTTTCTGGTTTGAGCAGGTCAGAATTTTTTTTAAAATTTTTAAATTTTTTTTTTAAAATTTTAAATTTTTTTATTTTTAATAAAAAATAAAAAATATCAAATTATATTTATTTTTATCATATATATATAATAAATGTCAAATTATATATATATATCGATTTTTTTCAATTTAATTAGTTTGATTTTAATTAAATTTCTAACTTTCTGTCTTTATTAATTTTTTAATCGGTTAAATTTTAAAAACACTGAATTTTAGTAGATTTTAAAAAATAAACATGAAATTAAACTGGGAACAGCAAAGGGCGAGCAGAGCACCACCTCAGCAGCATACATATTAATAATTGAACGAATTAATTCCACAAATATTCATTTACACTAGAAAACTCTGAGAATTGCTTTCAACATATAAAATAAAGATAAAATTTGATTGACTGATGATAAAACATTTTTATTTTTTAATCATTGGTAATATGATTAATTTTATTTTGAAATTCATAATTTTTCTTTTTAATGTATATATTTTTTTTAATAAATTTTAAAATTTTACAATAAAATATAAATATATCTTATCACTTAAACAACACCTCATTAATATATATATTTTTTTGTTAATCTTCTCTATTTTCATTAAAAATTATGGTGATTTTATTATGTTGTAACATAATATTATTATTTAATTTTAATTACATCTATGTTATAATATAGTTTTTAATATATAAATAATAAATATATGATATTATTTAGAATTTTGATTTAATTTTAATTTACGAGCATATGCTTTTCATCAATTCAAAGTGGCTTCAAATATGAAAACCACGTAATTGTAGCAAGTTAAAAAGTGAGACAATTCTGTCTTTTCCACGTCAGTTTTAATTTATTTATTTTTATTTTGAAACGCCCATGTTTCAAAAATATAGTGGAAAATTTTCCACAATCGCGTAAAGTGCGTGACGACACACTGCCAAGCTAATGGATGTAACATAAAATAAAAAGAAGAAAGCACTGGAACGGAAGAGATGCTTTTTTTCATCAAAAGAGATGTTCGTTGAAACAGGGAGGGGGATTTATTTTAACTAGAGGTCTCTATCATTACTCTTTGGATAAATTACTTTTAGTTATTAAAATTTAAATTAATTAATACTTGTATTCTTTTTTTTTTTTAAAAATTAATTAATTAATTTTTATATTTTAATTTTATTAGATACTTTACTTTTTTATTTATTTTCTTTTAATTTTGTATTAAATTTTAATAAAATAATTAATATATTTGTGTTCTCTCCTTATCTAGGTTTTTACTTTTTGAATAAATTAATTTTTAATTTTTAAAATTAGATATAATTAACACTTATATCTATATTTTTTAAATTTAATTAAAATAAAAAATATATATAAATATTTTTTATATGACATATTTATACATATTTTTTATTAAATATAAAAAATAATTTTTAATAAATGAAAAATAATTTTATTTATTTTAATTTTAAATTAAATAAAAAAATAAATTAAATAGTTAAATAAAAATAATATTTTTAATTAAAAATTATTTATTTTAATTTTAATCAAATAAATTAAGAATTATTTTAAATTTTATTCATTTAATTTTGATTAAATGAAAAGACGAAATAAAAAGAGAGAATAAGAAGTAAAAAAATCTAGGCCATGAAAAAAATGTGATATTTTGATCAGTTTATTATATTTTATTTTTATTTATATTTTTTTAAAAAAATTTAATAATAAAGATGAAAAAATTTGTAAAGAATAACTAAAATATCTAATAGAATCAAAGTATAAAAATTAATTAGTTAATTTTTTTAAAAAATATAGATATAAGTATTAATGATTCGATTCGATTCAGTTGGTTAGATTTTTAATTTTTTATTTAGAAGCTGATGTGGTAAAAATAATAATAAAAAATATTATGTCAGTTTCGACATTGGATATTTGGTCAAATTTCAATTTCTTCCTAAATTTATTAAAAATTAAAAAATATATATATATTGAATTATCAAAATTAAAAATTCGTGTCAAAATTTTTATAAATTTTTTTTTTCTGTAATTATTATTTTTTATTTGTTTTTATCTTATTGACTGTAGACACGACTCATCCACCTGAGAAACACGGTAGAATGACTTGAAAACTCGAGACCACTAAAATTACCATTTCACTCTCAATCATCTTACAGTTTATCCGTGTTTTGGTTGCCATATATATATATATATTAGGGTTATATATGGTTCGATTGAATAGAAAAAATATTTGTATCGAATTATCATGAAAAATCAGTATAATATGGTTTGGAGATTCGGTTATAATTTATAGATTTTTTGGTTGGTTCGGATATTTAAATATATTGATTTAGTTCGGTTTAAAGATTTGATTTGAGATTTGAATATAATTTTATAATATATATAAAAAATATTATAAATTTATAATTATATAAATAAAAGTATATGTATAAGTAGTAGTATATAGACCATATATTATAATTATAATTATATAAATATAAAAAATTATATATATTATAAATTTATAATTATATAAATATATATAAATTAGTTAATCAATTCGGATATTTAGAAATTCGGTTCAATTCAGATATAATTCAGTTCGGATTAATTCTCGGTATGGATATTAAAATATTCCCGGTACCGTCCCATTGTATTAATTCTATTTCGATTTGGTTTGATTATTTTTTTAGGTCTCAAAAAAATTTTCTTTTTTTTTTTTTTTTTTTAAATTTTGAAATTGGGATCAGTTCAAAATCCCCGAGTTCCCATGTTCTATATATATTAAATTTAAATACTAAATATGCAAATAAAATTTATTATATATGAAATTAACAGAAGCAATAATTAAAAATCAATAAAAATATAATAATAATAAAAAATAAAATCACTTGTTAATGATGGTACTCGGTCCTCACAAGTATAAATAACCTGCAACTTAATAATACTTGGGATATTACTGATTTATCTCCTACTAAAAAGTCCATAGGTTCAAAGTGGGAATGTAAGGTTAAATATAGTTCATATGGAATTGTAAATAAATATGAAGTTAGGCTTGTCTCAAAGGGGTATAATCAGGTTTCTGGGGTAGATTACAATGATAATTTCTCTCTTATTGCTAAGTTAATCACAATTAGATTTTTTTTGTCAATTATTGCTGCCTATACTTGGCCTATCCATCGACTGGATATAAATAATATTTTTTTGCATAAGTTTTTGGATGAGGAGGTATACATGACATCCCACAAGGTTATGAAGTTTCAGATTCTTCCAAAGTCTTTAATTAAAGAAGCCACTATATAGATTGGAGCAGCCTTCAAGACTGTGAAATATTGAATTTAGAGCCAAACTTAAGGCTTTTGGGTTATGTTAGTCTACTCATGACAATTGTCTGTTTACTAAATCCTGTATTGACCATTTTATGGCTCGTGGTTTGTGTTAATGATGTTTTAATTACTGACACTCGTGAGACAGATATTTTAGATGTTGAAACTTACTTGGATTTTGCATTCATAATAAAGGACCTAGACTATGCTAAATATTTTATTGGATTAGAAATAGCTAGCTAGATCTCCTAATGGTTGTACATGAATCAAAGGAAATGTATACTAAATATCTTGAAAGACACGCTGGCTGCCAAACCTGTCTCAACTCCATTTCCTACTAGGTTAAAGCTTACTAGAGCATATGCCCCTCTATTCTCTATCCCATATCAGTATATAAGATTAGTTGACAGACTCTTGTATCTTAATTTAACAAGACTTGATATCACATATGCCATACAACAGTTCAGTTAATTTATGAGTGCCCCACCAGAACTCCAGTGGTACCCAACAATTCATGTTCTCCAGTATCCGAAGTGTACTATTTCGCTTGGCTTGTTTTACTCTGCCTCCCTTACTACACAACTTAATGCTTGTTGTGATACATATTGGGTTGCCTGTCTAGCCACCAGAAAATCGTTGACTGGATATTATCTATTTTTAGGACAATCTCCTATTTCCTGGAAGACGTATAAGAAGCAACTTACTGTCTCTAGATATTCAGCAGAGGCAATATATATGAGCATGGCCACAATTGTTTGTGAGCTTTAGTATGTTTCCTATTTTCTTTTTGATTTTCATATTTATGTTTCTTTGCCTGTTACACTTCATTGTGATAATTAAACAGCCATACACATTAGTGAAAATTCAATTTTCACGAACGGACTAAGCATTTGGAGATAGGTTGTCATATTATTAAGAAATAAATTCAAGAAAGGTTTTATCAAGCATGTCCATTTCTGGTCCAAATTTCAATTGGCAAATATTCTCACCAAGGGTTATTCTTCCAAAAAACATCATCCTTTCATGTCCAATATGGGACTGATCTCTTTTGATCAGTTTTTATCTTGAGGGGAAGTAAGTGTATCTGTCCTTTAAGTTAGAGGATAGCCTTGTAAATACAAGTAAATCAGTTGGGATACTTTTGTAAATAATAGGTTAGTTATATTTATAGATATCCATTGATGGTATATCCATATATAGTCAGATGTATATAAATAGAAGAAACTGATGTATAAATATACCAGATTACTTTTACCTAATTTTTTCCTAATGTCTCTCGATAATCCTTAGAGTTTACACATATATGTTCTTGACATACATGACAGATTTAGGCTTCTTTAAGATTGCTAGTAACAAGGTATATTTACATTAACGTAACTACTTAATTAGGAATCATTTATTGAATTATATGACAAAAAATTGAATCTTGATTAATAGGAGAAATCCTTAGATGAATTAGGTTCACAACATCAGCATATGAACTGATTAATAATATCACGATACAATACATCAGCAAATTAATTAAAAAAATTTAAATGTAATTCACCTAAGAATTTCTATCTTTCTTCTTCAATTTCTCTCACCTTTCTTCTTCTTGTTGCAAGGGAGAGTTCTCTGTCTCTCCATTAACAGGAAAAAGCAATGAAAAAGCAAAGATGATAAAGTAATTAAATTGATGGGTCATTGCTTTCCCCCTTCAATTTCAAAAATGGATTTTCCGTCTAATTTATCTTTCTACTATGACATAGAAGAAAAAGAGACGATTCAATTCTATTATTTCAATCCCACAACGATTTGCCATTTGATTTATATGAATTTGCGATTTCAAATTTAGTTTCTCCTCAAAATCTACAAAAAAAGGGCCCAACCAAACTTTTCTTTTTTAAATGTTATGATTCTATTATATATCTTTTGAATTTTCTCCTTTGATTTTTTTTTTTAATTTTTTTTTTGTTATTGTCCAATGAAGTTAGATTGAATTTTCTCTCATAGAAATTTTATTTTAATTTTTTATTAAAAATATTTTTAATTGACTATTGATTAATATGTGTTTTTTTTTTCTAAATCAATGTATCCTTAATTTAGAACATCAAAAAAAATTTCTTAAAGAGAAGTGAAAGAAATAAAAGGAGATATAGAGAAATTCTTAAGTAAATTATAATTAAAATTTTGTAATTAATTTATTGATGTGTCATCATATTATTAATCACTTTATATATTGATACAGTAAAACTAATTTATCTAAAATTTTTTCCATTAATAAGTTGAGAAGTAACTTCTATTGATTCAGAAAAATTATTGTTTGTATTAAATATATATGCTAATTAAATAAATTAAAAATAAATGGAATTAAAAAAATATTAATATTTTTTATTAAAAAAAAATTAATATTAATTAAATTATCTCTAACACTTATAAATCGAATGTACGAGGTAGTACAAAATATTGATAAAAATTTTATTATTCATTCATACCAACTTGAGTGTTAAGAAAGGAGCAGACTTGTGATCGATTATTAATTGTCAAAGATGATTCATTAATTTAAGTTTTAATAAGCGGTCAAAAAATTACGTACGACAGTGGAAAAGCAGAGCGTGGAATTTGGGACTAGCTTACAAACGAAGAAACCAAAGCTGATGTCACACGTCCAGCATCATCAGCCACCATAAACTATGTTGCGTTGTCAAAAGATATTCCTGTTACGTATACACCATGACGTAGGCTAATGCTAAATGGACGGCAGGGCATTTTGGTCTTTAAACTTGAAAATTGAAAATTCAAATTCTCCCTATAAATTTCCAACTCGGAAGGTTTTGGAAAACAACAGCTAAAATCGCAGAAAGCAGCAGTACACACCCTTGTTTTCTACGGCCAAATGGAAACCAAGAAAGTTGAAAAAAGTTGTGAAGATGATGATGAGCAAGAAGAGCAGAAGGTACAAGAGTTTTTCGCGTTAATTAGAAGATATCAAGAAGCCCGTAATCGGAGAAAAGATCAAGTACTACAAGAAGAGAAAGAGAGGAAAAAGCAGAACAAAATAAGAAAGTTAAATGATCATCATCAACATCAAGATCAAGAGCAACACAGTTGGGCTCCATGTTTTCAATTGGAAGATTTTAATCATGATGATATTCAGTTTAGAAAGACTCCTTTTATTTTTCCTCGTCCTTGTAATCACCAGAAAGATGACAACCAACAAAAGAAGAATGTCGACGATGGTGTAGATCTCAATCTCACATTATTGTTGGGTTTATTAAATAACCCTAATTTATGTTCTAATATAAATCCTAATAGGTAAAGGACCTTTGTAGTGGGCCTAATGGGCAAGAGCCCATTAACTGGTTCAACCCTAGTGTAAACCTATATATATGCTAGCTGGGG